>WNNJ02000657.1:0-129383 GCA_012934845.2 Pomphorhynchus laevis | reverse complement strand
ATATTAAATAGTATTCTATATTATATATTATATAGTATTAAATACTATATTTGGTATTTATAATATATAGTAAATACTATATATTTACTATATTAAATATATATAAATATATAGTATTTATAAATACCCACTATATATATTAGCATGCACAATATGGCAAATACAATATGTCTGAGAGACCGAAAAGTCATGATTTGTACGAAGAAATAGCGTAAGTTGATGTATTTACGCAAGAAAATCAGGATGAAGGAGCTGTTTTCGTAGCTTAGAACATCAACAATATTGTTTAAGGTAGACCATTTGTAAGGTTTAGACATAAAAATAATTAATTTGTTTTACAACCGTATAGATGTAATTTAAAGCATTTAAATTATAAATTCAAATGGAATGACTTGACATGAATTGTGCTATGAATTGAGTTTATGGATTAAATAAGAATTCGACCGAAACGTCAATTATTTCTGCATGTGGGTTTTCTGTGGTTATCTTTATTCTAGTATTTAATATTATAAAGTTTAATCAGATAATAAAACTATACCTATATTATATTGGAATCAAAAATTACATAACAACCCAATAAAACCTAGGTTCGTATGTAGTGCTTTTAAATGATGATTAAGACCCTTGCTGTTTAAAGGAATAAAATACTTAAAGTAATATAAGCACACTTCAAGCAAGGTAATCAAAATTAATAATGGTATAAAACACTATTTCAGTATTAATTCTACAAAAGAATTTTTAGAACACACACAGCTGCCCGTCACTCCATCCACTTTTACCAGACCCGGACTTTGAAAATGCTACAGGCAAATAGCACTCTCGATTTCAGGCAACCATCCAATCATAGTCAATTCTTCAAAACCGATGGATGCATGACTAATATGATTCATGTCATCTAAAGCTTGTTGACAGGGCAACTAGTCACTAATCGCTTGCTCGCCTCATTGCTAACACTTCAAAATGATCTGGGGCTTTCCTTGAAGCATTACCGATAGCTTCCGTTGTTACCCCGCTTGACGATCAATCATTGTACACTGCCGTATCACTCAGACGAGGCGTTCAATGTGCTCAACTACATCAATGCATATGCGGAGAAGCGGTCCGGAAAAACAGCGCCCATGCACTAGACTGCAACAAAACAAAAGGCAGACATGTACGCCATTCAGCGGTCAATTAAATTGTGAGAATAAACTAGCCTTCGCAGGAATTTCATCCAGACAGGAACCGGTCGGTTTGACTTGAGACGACGGCAAGCGGCCCGAAGGGATTCGTCACTGCCGTGGGAGGCGAGGCGCGTTCTTGATTGGAACTTTACATGTCCAAAAACTCTGTCAGTCAGTCACATAGCGAGCGTAGTAAGTTCTGCAAGTTCCGTTGCTCATCATGCTAAACTTGCTAAGCGTACCAAATATAGCGGCTCAAATGAGCGGCAGTACAATTTTGTCCTGATCGACATCGAAAAATAGGGAGCCGTTGGCACAAGTGCAGCTCCTTTTTTGCAACTCCTTGGAAAAAATTAGTTCGGTCGACCATAGATAAACAGGCAAAGAGTTTCCTAATGCAGCGAGTTCGCGCAGCGGTGCAACGAGAAAACGCGGCTTGTTATGCGAAATCTGCAGGAAAACCCTCATTATATTTCTTTTTATCTTATTGGTTTATATTCTATATTTTAATGACTTAATGAACAAACAAAAGGAATAAATTTTTAGAATATAAATGCATACGATTTTAGTACGCTTTATACAAATCTAGATTCAGCAGATATTAAAGAAGCGTTAGTAAAATTAATTAATCTTATATTCGGAAAAAGATATACATATATATGTTATAATAATTATAACGCCTATCTAACAAAAATTAAACCATCAAGTAAATATAAATATATGGATAAAATTGAACTAATAGACTCCTTGAATATTTTGATAAATCAAAATTATTTAAAAGTAGGGACATCTATATTTAGACAAGTAAAAGCTGTTCCAATTGGTGGTAATAGTAGCCCAATTATAGCTGACTTGTTTTTAAGCTTTATAGAATATGAATTTGTTCATAACTGTGTAAAAACGAAATCTAAACTATATAAATATAAAATATATGTTTCGATGTATTGATGATATATGTGTATTTAATTCTAATAATTTTTATTCAATTAGTGAGCACATTTATCTAGAAAGCCTTGTTCTTAACAAAACCAATATTAATGATAAAGAAGGTGTATATCTAGATATGAACATTAAATTAACATTAACTAAAACTACTATTAATTTATATCGTAAAGATGACATATTTAAATTTACAAGAAACATATTTTTGCATGAGCATTCATGCATACCATATAATATAAAATATAATACATTAAATAATGAAATTTTAAGAATTGCAACAATATGTAATGATATTGGCTTTCTTCAAAATCATTTAAATAATTTAATAGATACATATTTTAAACTAGGTTACTATAAAAATAACATCAAGGAGAAAACAGTAAAATATATAAATCAACATAATAATATTAAAAATAAATTTAAACTCTTAAGTGGCAAATTTGTATGAATGGATAATAAATAATATGTTTGGTATTAGAATAATATACCATGGAGGCAAATTTAATCATAGGAATTACATCATTAGCATGTATTTGGCCCCGCTGCTATATTGGGTTAAGGAATAGCGGCCAAAACCTGATAGCATAGCAGTTCCTCCAGATGACCTCTTATGCTTATTCTGATACAACGTATGTAATTTATTCGTCAATTCATAAACCATGACTTTTATTTTTAGTTTTAATTTTTTATTTTAACTTGATGTAAATTATAAAAAATCTTATAAAATTTTTATATTATTTATAATTACTTATTATTTAATTATTAAATTGAAATCAGTTGCAAACACTGTGCTAGTTGTCAGCTTCTCGTCAGCAACAATCTGCCTCCGTCAAATGTCGCGAGTACATTGTCTGCGTTGCCTCTCTGGATAACCAAACTCGCATTCATGAGTAAATAAGAGTGCGCCTGATTATCTCCTGAAACTTTTTTCAATCTTCTGCCTATTTAACTGCAAAGAGATTTTGCCTACCTACCCAGTGTCCCATACGTCTCGACCCCAAAGGGAATGAAATGATGAGAGTTACACAGATCACAATACTTTGCGATCTTCCTTTCCTGCTTGGTATCATTTTCAGGTGCTAAGATTTTCCCTGTTTTGGATAGCCATTCTTGTAGTCCAATACAATAGTGCCGGCATAGTGGTTGGGATCTCAATCCCGAAAGGCACTCAACGTTGACACGGGAAGCTAATAAGACGATAAAAGGCAGGTGGGGCCACATCAATTGTGTTACGAATCCCGATACCCCCATATAATACAGAAAGTGCGGCTTGACGCCATGCTTCTTCTGTTAAGTGGCAGTTAAGAATACGTTCAAGATATCTCCTCAGCATAGAATTCACCTTTTGCAGCTCATCACGGGTGTTCGAAAAATGGGCTTAGCGTAGTTTGTAAAGGAGGAACATCTATATTTAGACAAGTAAAAGCTGTTCCAATTGGTGGTAATAGTAGCCCAATTATAGCTGACTTGTTTTTAAGCTTTATAGAATATGAATTTGTTCATAACTGTGTAAAAACGAAATCTAAACTATATAAATATATAAAATATATGTTTCGATGTATTGATGATATATGTGTATTTAATTCTAATAATTTTTATTCAATTAGTGAGCACATTTATCTAGAAAGCCTTGTTCTTAACAAAACCAATATTAATGATAAAGAAGGTAATACGATTTCAACACAGGTAATTGCTTGGGCATATATAAGCAGTTTTTGAATATGAACAATGCTTCGTGGGCACTAAGCTCACATGAACGCTGACCTAGAAGCTGCAATTGCAGCAAGATCTTTTTTGCTGCAATTGGCACGAATGATCGTGCCAATTGCAATAGGACGAACCCCACCTCCCTTTTTCTCCAGTGCACATAGGGATGCCGAGAATATGAGGTGGATAACTTCAAGGAATAACCTACCACCAACTATTTGGTCCACTGTCAGTGCTAGTGTATTTAAAAGAATGTGGCCGCCTTCACCGGCTGCAAAGGAAACCAGATCCTTTAAATGTTGGGGATGAAGTCTGTCAAATCCGTGACTAGAGCCGGTGGAAAAGGAATCGATTGTGCTCCGAAGTTCGGAAATTATACATGTATGAGGGCGATCATCCACATCAGTCGATGGAGGAATGGGAACTGTATCGTTCGCGGATGGGTGTAAGGCTTGACGCGTGGCAAGAGTTTCTTCTTTGTTTGTAGCAAACGATTTCTCTGACGAAAGTGGTCTAACAGCACCACGAATATATACGTCAGCCAATTTCGCTGAAACTCGGCAGCCTAACCTTAAAGGATTTCGGAATCTCCCATCATCTGTTTCATGGGAATGCGTAGTGCACGCGATGAATTTCAAAAACATTTTGAGGAAATTTACAAGACAATCTTTGATGGCAGACGTAAGAGACTGGTCAGATGCGTCGGTCGCATTCAATACCAAACGTGGAAAAGGAATAATCTCTGTCAATCCATCATATTACCGATTTCAACACAGTCCGTGAGTAAGTCAGCGTAGTACTTGGCCACTAGAAATCTAGCACCCTTCGGAATTCGCCTTACAATTTTGACGTGTTTGAATTTCAGCATGCCAATAATGGAGGAACCGAGAGGATTCAATGGTGTCGCGTCTTCTTTGCGATCTGAATGAACCGATCCATTATTAGTAGATTCAAGTATATGATGAGAGGTGGACGGCATCCTCCCTGATCCCAAGCACAGCAGGGAGATAACAATGTGCTTCCGGAGACAACCAGAACCATTAAGTCGAACAGGTTTCAAAGCAAACGGCACAAGAGGCAGTCCGTTCCATCGTTCTTACTGTGAATAATAATCGTTCTTCGCTAATTAGTGAATAATTAGCGAATTATCAGTAATTAGTGATTTAATTTTCAGAATGTATATATATATATATATCTTAATACAACGTAAATCATTGTAAATCTCTGTAAAAATCTACGTAAATATATTCTTTCTTCAGCAACTTTAGCAAACATAACAACTAATTTCAATTTGTTTTTAACTGTTTGAACACATTTTGAATAAATAAATAAATTATTAAATTTTGATAATGAAAAGTTTCTAAGCTTCTCGATAACTGCAGACCAGTGGCTCCATAGCACTGTCGAATGATTGTAAATAGTTGATAATGTTCAATTATTAATAAAAAATTATTGCAGCTGGACCAAAGAAATAAGGAAACTTTTATTTGATATTTCTCCAACCTATATTTAATATTGTAAATAAGTAAACTTAGTTAGCTAATTTGATACATAAGCTTTTCCTAATTTTAGAACAGAAAGCATGCAGAAGTATAATTTCGAACTGACAATTTGCTTCATCATTTGTCACGATATAAAAATTCTGCAGATATCAATAACATTTTGTATAAAATGTATCAGTAATACATTTAAAGGAATATATTAATGCTATGATAACGACACCAAGATACTTACAGCATTGAAACATTTCTAACTTTATTCAGTAAAAAGTTGGATTTGATAGTTGAATTCCGAAACTCTCTAAACAATAAAGGAAATCATTATATAATGCAATATAATATAATCATATAATTATATAATATTATCATTATATAATATAATCATAGTATAATCTTTTATAAGAAATCATTTTGATAATGTGTGAAAGCGCTTGTTTGTAGTGATCATTGATTTTGAAACCGAACTCGTAAAAATTCATCATTATACATCGACTCTTATCATTATAATATTGAAATATATTGAAATATATAATTAAAAATATCATTCTAATATTATATATTGCAAAATCAATAATATATTGCAAATCGATAATGTGTTCTCATGATTATCAGATTGTCTAAATAAACCATTACTGTAAAAAGATGGAACAAATATACGGGATTATAAG
This sequence comes from Pomphorhynchus laevis, assembly GCA_012934845.2. Classification (NCBI taxonomy): domain Eukaryota; kingdom Metazoa; phylum Acanthocephala; class Palaeacanthocephala; order Echinorhynchida; family Pomphorhynchidae; genus Pomphorhynchus; species Pomphorhynchus laevis. The sequence continues at coordinate 123,404 of WNNJ02000657.1, read as the reverse complement.
ATGTGAACTTTATTTAAAGTTTCAAGTGGCGATTTCGTTTGTTTTATTCTTACGAGCTATATTTTATCTTAAAGGTAATACATTGAACACTATGCCAGTATTTCCAAATGTATCTAGAAAAACTATTCTTGTCATATTTATAACGATCATGCTTATGCAAATAAAGAACAATTATAAAAGCAGAAAACTATATAAATATTTTTAACAAAAGTTAATTTAAAATTCATTGTTACTTACATTTCATGAATGTTACTAAAAGTAACGAGCAAAGAGTTTGATTCAAATATTGTTTTCTTAAACATTCTAAAGAAGAAAAGATTGTGTTTATTATGTAAAAAATCTATAGTACGTCGGAGAACGCTTAGCATCAATAGAAAATTGTGTATAAAAGTATAAATAAAAAAGAATATTTATTAAATTTTAAAATTCAACAATTTACAATAAAAATTCTTTCAATTGGTTTTTAATAAAAATTCTTTTATTTAATTCTTTTAATATCACAATCCAAACGATTTAGTTTAGATTGCTCGAGCAACTAGTCGTGTTTAATTGTTCGTTTCAAACATCATCAAACAATTATTGAAGTTGGAAGAAATATTACGAAAACAATATCAATATTTTAATAAAAATAATATTAAAAGATAATAACAAATATAATATTAAAATTTAATAATATAATATCATTGTTACTTACATTTTTTTCACGTCACCAGAAAACACCAGCATAGAGTTTGATTCAAAAAATGTTTTCTTAAACATTCTAAATAAATTATTACGTTTGTTAGTAAAATCATTTGTTAGTACGCAGAGGAACGATTAGTATCCACAAAACAGTTTGTGCGTTTCAAATTAAAAGAGGCTTAGTAGCCGAAAAACGATATTATTTATCAGACATCGTTACAAAACTGAATTGATTTTTCAATTAACTTTAAGAAATTCAAATGAGCATAATTGCAACAGTGCATTTACGTGATTAATTCCTCTGGATTAAAGTAATAACTTTCACAAAATAAAAGTTATATATAATCATTGTTTTCATCACAAGGAGGCATAAAGACCTCATACATTATTCTATATACCATCAGACCAAGAAATAGAACCGAATTATTCTTGCAGTATTTAAATTCGCTACATATGCCCAGTCATTTTATGTGTGACGACAAATTTTAACAACAGTAGTCACGTTTCGCTCTAACGGAGCTCATCAATACCGTGACTTCAATAATCATCTGTAGGCACCTTAACATACGCTTAAACAGGGTTTTTAAAGCTCGAAAAGCAGAACTACCCTTAATCTGAATCATCAGAGAGAATTTAGCATAAGCTCTGTGCATGACAGTGCGTATTGCAGTTTAACCATGCATCAGGCACTAAATCTAAATGTCAGTAAAGCAAACGAGTTAAGTGATCGTCAGCCAATATTAAAAGAACCGAAACTTGAAACTACATGATCTAATAACTACGTAAACGTAGTTATTAAATTATCAATAACCATGTCAAAAATCTAAATTTTGATAAATTTTAATTCTTTTTCATAGAAATGCTGTTTTACAAGGGCACATTCAAGTGTACAGATATATGAATAATAATTTGTTGTTACACTTGCCCTAAAACACCCTTTTGGTATATTCATAAAAAATAACTGTTTTCTCCACAAGGAGGCATAAACATCAGGCAGATATCATCACCAAACAATAAATAGAACCGAATTATTCTTGCAATATTCAAAGTTGCTACGTATGCCCAGTCATTCTATGTGTGACGATAGAGCTCAACAGTATCGTGACTACAATAATCATCCATAGTCACCTTAACATCAGACACTATCATTCTTTTAGTGCATCAGGCACTAAAAGAATTTGAAGCCTGATGCATTGCTAAACTGCAATACGCACTGCCATGCTCATAGCTTATGCTAAATTCAATCTGATGATTCAGATTAACTGTAGTTCTGCTTTTCGAGCTTTGAACACTGTTTACGCGTGCGTTCGATTACAAATATGTTCGATTATATATGAGATTTTACAAAAGAAAATGTACTATTCGCCGTTATGCTGTCTATGGATCTTGTTCGATTTAAATGTCAGTAAAGCAAACGAGTTGAGTGATCGTTAGCCAACATTAAAAAGACCGAAACATGAAACTTCCTGATCTAATAACTACGTAAAACGTAGTTATTAAATTATCAATAACTACGTCAAAAATTTAAATTTTGATAAATTTTAATTCCTTTCAATAGAAATGCTGTTTTACAGGGGCACATTCAAGTGTACAAATATATGAAATATAATGTGTTATTACACCTGCCCTAGAACACACACCGATGTACTCATAAATAAATCACTGTTTTCCAAGAAGGAGGCATAAAGACCAGGCAGCATTCTATATTTCCTCATAAGACCAAGAAATATAACCGAATTATTCTGACTTATGATTTTAGTGCTAGGTGCATGGTTAAACTATAATACGCACTGCCATGCTAAGAGCGCAAGTCACATTCTCACTGATGATTCAAATTAAGGGTAGTTTCGTTTTTCGAGCTCTGAACACTGTCGAGCACTTTTGAGCAATTTCAATCTTTTAAAAGCAACGTGTCAGAACTGCCTTATTTACTTTCACACACCAAACCGAAACGAACAGTGGGTACTTCACACTACTGATGAGTGTTGCTGGACACTCCATTATTTTTGTGATAATGTGGTCTTCTAGAGATGACGTAGATCATGCAGTTCGTTGATCGATACCAACTTCAATCAACTACATTTTATAATTTTGAATTACATAGTGAATCATGGCTGTTGTTTCACTCCATGCTCAACTTCTATAGTATGTATCCAGTTTAAGATTAAACGAGTAAAGTGGACAGTCAGCATCAGTCTCTTCCTATTAATTTATCAACTGGATTCAATTTTCGAATATGCGTCTGGAGTGTATTTATTCGTGAGAGCGATAGAGATGTATGGTCGCCATATTGATCTGAACTAAGTTGGCATGTATCTACCATATATCACATTCCGTATAATATATGAATTATAATTTGTTGTTACAACCTGCCTAGTACACACACCGGTATACTCATAAGTAAATCACCATTGTTCTCGTAAGAGATATAAACACCAGTCAGACAGGATAACTAGGCATATGTAGCGACTTTGAATATCCCAAGAATAATTCGGGTTTTTTCTTGGTATGATGAGGAATAAACCGCATCTTTTTCGTAAACTCTGATATGGCCAAAGAATACATGAAGTAAATAATTATTAGAGCTGGATCAAAAGGAAAAAATATTTTTGATATTTCGCTAACTACTGTTAGCATCTTCAGAAAATTAATTTTTTGAAGTCAATTTTCTGAAGATGCTAACAGTAGTTGGCGAAATATCAAAAATATTTTTTCCCTTTGATCCAGCTCCAATAATTATTTATCAATAATGGATTAGTATCAACGATTTAAAATACATGAAGTAATCAACGAAGCACTTAGAAGACACAGCCTCTATAATTTATAAGCCTAGCCAGACTATAGTAAAGATCACAAACATGTTAAGCCCCCTTGTGGATTCTAATATTAAAGAACTCAAGAAACTGTTAAACTTAACGAATGTCAGATTCCTTAAGGATGAGAGGGACACCTCCTATCAATTGCCTTCGCCCAGAACACTGACAAAAACGCGATGACTCTAACAAAAGCTGCCTGCAACCTAATTATGGGTTCAACAAATAATTCAAACATATAAGCAGCGACAATTTCAAGTATTCTCATTTTAACCAGTGTTATTGATTGATACATTTAGGATCCAGCTGCAACAATAGTAAAAGCTGTAGTGTTTGCTTTTATTCGGAAGAAGATCACTCAGCTACTCGCTCAGCATCCCCTTGTTGCTCGAACGGTGGTTAATCACATCCAGCGTGGTCCATCAAAAACACGGCCTTCAAATCCTACGACAAAAGACACTTAGCGAAGATGTCGACGCTTACCACGCAGGTCACCAATCATGGTTTCAACGATGTTACAGGAAGCGTAGGTCCAACTATAGATGAAATCACGAAGATAATCGGCATGATAATTTCTGAAAGCATGAAATCGATGGCAACATGATCAGGAGGCTGACAGAGGCAGTGCTAATACCCCTTTCAATTCCGACAAATTCCATTCAAGCTTCCTCTAAACGAGGCGTGTTCCAGAGGGGCGCTTACCCTCGTTGCAAGACAAGGAAGGGCAAGAATTGGAAATTAAAGGAGATGATGATAATGATCCTAGCAAATGCTAGGATCACAGGTAGGAATGTCAACCTTTCTTTCTCTAAACTCAACTAATGGGTTCTGCTGTCCTTATTAGTAATACCAATTGCACGGGAAGTAATCCCAAACCGTTTTTACTTAACATTATTCAGTGGAATTCAGAAGGTGCTTCTGTTCTTAGCCTTTTATCTGTTCGAGATGCAGATATTATAGTCCTTCAAAAGACTTATTCTATCCGGTCCTATGATATTACTCGATTTGTACCAAAGCACATAACTACCCACTTTATTCCATATATAACCCCACTTCACTCATCTTCATCTCAAGGTTTTCAAACCATAGTTAAGAGCCACTTTAGATCATATATCTTACTGAACTATTATTGTCCTGCCACATCTTGTTTTGAGATAACACTGGCAGAACGGTAAACGTATTAGCATAGCCAACATCTATATTCGGCTAGGAGAGATTCCCAAAACAGTGAACACTTGGATCGTATATTACGTAGCGGTTATGACATGTTTCTTGGTGACTTAAACGACTGAACTGGTCGTTGGATTAATTCAACATTCCTCAGAACCAGGAAAGAATATCTTATTTATAAACCACTGTCCTTGACCTTTCATTGCAAGAAAGCAAATTCTCTCCTCGGCATTCTTCTGTTACATGTGAAAGGGTTGTTAAAGCCCTGCTGTAGTGAGCAGTCGCTACAAAAGTTGTCCATCTTGCTCGACCTACTTCGTTGGCGGTTAGAGGAAGATACATTGTTGTAGAGGCGGTTCCATTTTGATCCAATCAGAGTTGCCGTCGGTCCAGGCAGCTATCCGACTCTTCCCTGTTGTAGGAAATGCGAGTCTTATACGATTTAATTCCTGCCTCGCTACGCAAGTTACCGTGATATTTTCGACCACCTATAAAGGTGGTCGAAAATATTTTCGGAGTGGTATTCAATCCCACTCCAAAAAAACTTAAGGTCATACCAAAAATGCTACACCTTCGCGATCTCTCCGTTTCCTTCAGACAGGCCTCTCGAAAGAATATTGCAGTTCTAGATATAGATTCCATCTGAGCAGGCATAGGACGAGCCTTGTTTGTCTTAAACCTTATCAGTCTTCCTTTTAGAAGATATTCAAGAGGGAGAAGTTTGTCTGTTGGAAAAAGAGTGCATCGGGAGCTTAGGCCTTGATAAAAATTTGGTGGAGTCACTATCTCTACAAAATTATGAAGCCACTCAATCTCCCCCCAACGAATCCAGACGAAAGTAGGGACTAATCTGTTACAAATACCCTTAATTCCTAGGGGCCACTTCCGGGTACCTCCAAAAACGAGGCGCAACTCTCCACTCGGGTCTGTCAGCTTTTGACATTCAGTCAGAGAAAGGATGTCCCCATCACTATTAGTATAGCCACCCCGTCCAATCCAGCCGGCACAATCATAAGCCGAAGGGTATTTTAGTTAAGAAAGCATCGATTACATGTCCTAAAGATTTGTGACCCATTTCGATTCAAAACTATCTCATCGCCACCTAGGAAAAAGCGATTACGCGTAGAATACGCGCCATCTATGTAGGCATGATTTAATCCTTCCCAGTTTTCATGAATTTGTGAAAAGTCGATTGGTTCATTTAACAATTAATGAAGTGCATCGGTTTTGCAAAGATAAGAGTCACTTGCTGTGGCGGCTTTTCTTGATTTTTCCGCTGCATTTGAACGTATGTCCATTCATTTTTTCGTCTCATCTCTCGATTTCCTCGGGCTGCCTGCGAAAATTGTAAACAGTGTGGAGATTTCGCTGTATACAAAGCTGTTCTTCTTTGAAGACAACCAAAATGCACGTCAGTTCTACCCTATTACAGGTGTACCTCAAGGCTCCCCACTTTATCCTATATTATACCTCACTGCTTCCATTATACTTTTCAAACCTTTCAAACGCGAACAACATCTAGTGGTATACGCTGATGATACAACATCCCTGTTTTCTGAACGAGGTGCAAATATATTGTCTCGGAGATCAGCCTTTTTTAAGATTAAAAAACAAATAAACCCATCCAATCGTTTTCTAAACTCCTCCAAATCGCAGGTGGTGGTAGTTAATGGCGACCTGGTGACAAAGAAAAAAATAAAGAGAATAGCGCTATCATCTATATCTTTCATTTTGAATAATCAGCCACTCCCAGTCTTTACACATCGAGTAAGATACCTGGGGTTTACCATTACGGTTAAATTCTCGGTCAAATAAGACTTTAATATATGTAAAAGTGTCCTGAAAAGAGTTAGATAAGCCATGAAAAGGGCCCAGCATCTGTTTTTAAGAGGAAGTTATCAGGTGCGCCTTTAGTGCGCCTGGGCAATCTCGGTATTAGTCTTATGTTCTAGAGCACGTCCATCAGAGCAACGACTAAGGTTTCTCAAGCTTCTCATCTTGAGATCACCTACCAGTGTCCTACTCGACTGAACTCTCAGGTGTGTAAGATAACCTAAGTGGTTCAGACAGAGGGCAGCGCGCGAATTAATGGTGGAGGGCGCTGATCCCCCAGATAGTTTAAATGAAGACATTGTTTTGATTGCGTTATGATTTTGGCCGGACTTTTTGTTTTTTAGAATATTTTAATATTCTATTTAATCCTTTTATTCTGTAGTAAAGGAATCTCCTTTTATCTATCATTATAGACAACTTTTTAAATGATAGCACTGTGAAGATTCTAAACAAATTCAAATAATATATACAGTCTACTCACTCCAAAAATAGAATTTATGCCAATAATCACACTTTCAAACATTCTACAAAGGATCTGACAAATAATTTAATCTTTTAGCCAAGTTTTACAAGCTTTCTTGCAACTCGATTAATCCATTATCGTTTATTACTTTTCATCTCATTAAAAATTATTTGATTTCAGTATAGTGAGATCAGCAAATGGACACAAATTATCGTACCGATACAGAAATAACCTTGTAAAATTATACAAATGAATGATTTTTTAAATAAATAAAGTTAAATTTAAATTTTTCAGTCACTTACATATTGTTAATGGCAGTAACATTCAATGAACTACTTGATTTAAAGCTTGCATGATAAAAATCTCTAAACAATATAGAGCTTTATATAATTAAAAAGAACTTATATATGAAAGTTAAGTTATACTTTCAATTAATAGATGATTTTGTTTTATTCTTTGAATATAAAGCTTTGAAATAATATTAATAAACTGTAGTTTTATATTATTGCAAAAAGTAAATATTTTGTAACTAAGTTATTTAAAATTCAAATAACTATATTATAGGTTACTTTCCAAATTAGTTATTATTTGCAAATCATTATTTTAAACAGTAACTAAGATTGAATGCATTTTTGTTAATTTTTATAAATTATAAAGAATTAAATAAAATAATATTTTATTATATTATTATTTTTTGATTTCAACTATTAAATTACACATATGTGAGAATTATATATTAACCAATAATTAAATTAATATTTTAATTTGAATAATAAATAAATAAACCACTATCTTTTGTAATAGCTTTTGGCACAAGAAAGTATTTTTTATAATGTTTTTATTATATATTAATTATAAAAAACACAACTATATAAATTATTTACAGTAATTTAGAGTATTATATTTAAAGTAATTAAACAATTAACATTTACAAATGTAAATTTATGCCCACTTTTCTATTTAAGAAAAGTAGGCACATTTATAACCTCTATTCATATTCATATTTATTACCTCTATTCTTTATTCGAATACATTGTATTCGAATGTATTAAACTTTTAAAAAATATATAAATAATAAATAATTTATGATCTATAATGCTCAAGTCAATAATTTAATAATTTAATAAGTTGATATCACATTGCCGATAAACATATTTAAATTATCCAACGTATTTAGATAACTTAAAATTCCGTATTTATATCATTGTTACAGAAACAGATATAATCATTAAAATACTTGACTCAATTCTAATGTATGTACATTTGTCATAATGAATATCATTCTCTTATCAAAATTTGCAGTCTTCTTTTCGATTAAAAACCAGCATGATGTGTTTGCATATTAAAATGATTACAGAGAATACTAGCATTGTCTTATATCTGTACATAAACATATGTCTGTAAATGTTATTTATTAGCATGTATTTGCCCCCGCTTCTATGCTGTTTTGAGTAATAATGACCAAACTGATAACATAGCAGTTTATCCTGATTACTTCTATTCCTTATTCGAATACATCGTTTATTATTTATTGGTCAATTCGTCAAAATTGATTTTTATTTAATATATTAAATATTATATAATTATTTTTTATTTATTATAACGTTTTACATATAAATAATTTTATAAATATAAATAGAATTTAAACGTTACTATATAAACTATTTTATTTTTCAAATTTTTATAAAGTTATAGGAAGTTTTTTACATTTTTAGGGAATTTTATACTACTTATTTTGAATCAGATTCTTCAATATATATTTCTGGCACAGTATCTCATTTGTAAGTAGCGACAAATTTTTAATTAATTTTTATTGCTGAAAATATTTATTGAAGATATTTAAGTTATCAATTTATATTAATTTAATAAATTTTTATTTCATTAGAACCAAGGAAAAATCAAACACGAAAACGATTATTCAATATTTCAATAGCAACTATAACCATCGTGATGATTGATATTGAATAATCTTTTTCGTTTTTGATTTTTTCGATTCTTATAAATAAAAAAATCAAATATTGATTTTGTTTGTAGAACAGTGGATAATAATTAGTTACTCAATTATAAAAAATACAATATATATTAATTATTTATTTGACCTTTAATTTGCTATAACTTTAAATATTAAAATGATCAACTATTAACATTTTGAACTAATCATTTATGCCCTCTTTTTCATTTATTCAATGTTGATGAAATTAATAATTCTATATTATTGAACGCTGAGGCTGTACCTTTTTAAAAATCATATTTTCAGAATTAATTTCTTTATTAAGATAAATCGAGAAATTTTTGATTTGCTACTTTGTTTTGCAAAATCCTCTTGATTTATTTTATCGAGAAACGAAACGCACCTAACAGAGTCGAATTCTAATTGTGATGACAATTTGGAAATAGGATAAAAATAACTTTTACATAAAACTCGCTAAAGCAATCATCATTGAGCTATGACTAGAAATTCCAGTAAAATAGTTTTATTTAATGTATAATATTATGAACATAATAAATATTATACAAAGAATCACGTCTTTATATGATTCATTAATAAATTGACCTTGTCAAATTCTCCATAGAAAATTAAAAGCTGTTTATGAATAACAACTAAAAAATTAAAATTCAATTTTCAGCAAAATGATGCATTCAAATTTTCAAACAGAAACTTATAGGTTCGTCATCAAGAACCTTATAGGTTCGTCATCAAGAATTGTTTCAGTTACAGAGAGGTTTTATATTTCATCAAATTTACAAGTTAAACGATTGTTCGGAGCGTTCAAACATTTTTTCCTTCAATATATTCTTACAAGCGTGATGGATCAAAATTCAGGTAATTCTAAGGAAATTCTGACTGTATCTACACCAAAGGTGAGTGATTTGCTATTCTATGATTATGATGGCAAGGGGGTACTTCCCCCATACCCAAGTGAGAAATCTCATAATTATAAAACTCTCAGAACCTATAGAAAGGCACAAATTATACAATTTTTTCTTGCGTACTTTTGCAGAACAGTTCCGTAACAATACTGTTTAACTCGGTTAGGTATTACGAAACGGAGATCAAAATTTCATTTACCACCTCAGAGTTGGCAAATGCATACAAAGAATTCTTTGATCAAAACCTTACCAAGTTTGGTAGCCTAACGACTAAGCCCATCATGGCTTCATTAAAAATAATTAATCTTCCTCCACACCTGGAGCAAACAGACATTAACACTCTTCAATTATACTTTCAATTTTCGCCCCGTTAAGGGGAAGAATGGACAATCTATTCGTATTGGTTTGGTCTCGGCGCCCACCGACATTGCCGAGATATTGTCTAAAACATCATGTAGCCCATTCATGGGTTTTAATTAAAAAATTCTTCTCATCTCTAACGATGACTTTACGTGCCCCCACTGCAATATCTGTCATGGATGGGGGCACTGGGCCTCAATGTGCAAGGAAGAGAAGATTGGTGGATTTTGCTCCTCAAAAAATGTATAGACATCGGGGGTCAGTGTTCCTCTACCCAGAGGTGTGTAAACTGTAATGGTCCGCATCCATCCTGGTCTAGGAGGTGTGAGGCCTTTAAGGCCTATCGGATAAAATTCTGTAATTCACTGACAATATACACTCCTGGCAGCTATGCAAATACCAGCGGTAGAATGTCAGACAAGGACCTCATACATCTTCTCGACGCTCAAAAACAATCTATGTTGAGACAAATGGAGCAGCTCCTCACAAGTAATTATGCTCTGTAATATTCAACTCCTACGTTCCCTCCATCAACGATTCCAGTATCAAAGAAACAAGGGGCTTCGGCCCAACCGTGCCTCCATTGAAGGTTGTCAAACTGCTCAAGTCCAAGTCCGGAAAGGCCTCCATCACAGGAAATGAAGATTCTGCCCAGGGGCAAGTACCTACCCTGGATAGAGCTGGTACCAGTAAGGGAAACCTTCCTACACCGAGCTCTGTCTAGGTAAGCAATCCCCCAATCCAACTAATCCATCACAATGCAGATTACTCGTGAGCCTTTTTCACTGAATATCCTTCAGTTGAATTCGGGAGGTGCTTCTGCCCTTAGACTTTTATCTGGTAGAGATGCAGATGTTATAGTCCTTCAGGAGACGCGGTCTATCCGTCTTCCCCAGGACATTACTCGATTTATTCAAAAGCATATATGTTCCCACTATACTCCGTACATAACCCCACCTCATTCCTCTTCATCTCAAGGACTCTTGACCTTAGTTAAGTGCTCCTTAAGGTCCTCCCTCTTATTAAAGTACTTATGTACGGCTATGTCTTGTTTAGTAGTTTAACTCTGTAAGAACGGTAAACGCCTCAGTCTAGCCAATGTCTACATCCGTCCAGGGGAAATTCACAAGAACCGTGACCTTCTGGATAGTATTATTGACAGCGGTTATGGCATGATACTTGGAGATTTCAACGGCATAACTAGTCGTTGGATCAAAGCAGCAATTAGCAGAGCTATAAACTGTTATCTTATTCACAAACCCTCTTCCCCTACCTTTCATTGCACATCAACAAATTCTATCCTCGACATTTTACTGCTTCACTCGAGGTGGCTGTTAAAACCCCTCTGCACGGAGCAGTCACGCCAGCAATTGTCCACCTCTCATGACCTAATTCGTTGGAGAATTGAGGAAGATATATTGCTTCGAAGGAGGTTTCACTTTAATCCGATCAGAGTGGCCTTCTTTCAAGCGGCTATCGATCTCTTTCCCATAATAGGAAATGATAGTCTGACCGAATTTAATACCTACCTCTTTTCGCAAGCTACCGCAATTTTATCGACTACCTATAAAGGTCGTATATACAATCCCACTCCGACGAAACTCAAGGTCCTAGCGAAACTGCTTAACATCTTTAATATCTCTGTTTCCGCCAGACAGGCTCTCTCGAATAAATGCTGAAGCACTAGATATAGGTTCCAGCTGAGTAGGGATAAGACGAGTATTGCTCGTCTTAATCCTTCTCAGTCTTCCTTTTGGAAGATTTTCAAGAAGGAGAAGTTTGTTTGCTGGAAGAATCGAGCATTGGGTTGGACAGGAAATGTAGGCCTTGATAAAGTTTTGGAGGAGTCACTAGCTCTACACAACTATGAAGCCACTCAATCACCTCAACCAATCCCGCCTTGGTGTAACTTCAGGAGTAGGGATCTATCTGTTACGGATATCCTTAACTCCTGGGATCCACTCAAGGGCACCTCAAAATCCGTTCCTTCACTTTATTCTCGGGTCTGTCAGCTTTTTACAGCTGCTCAGAGAAGAGAGGTGGCCGTCACAATGCTTTTAGCATCCCCATCCGATGTAGCAGGCATCAATATCAGAGAGCGTGTTTTTATTCCTAAGAAAAAATCATGCTCATGCCCTAAAGATTCGCGTCCCATTTCGATTCAAAATGCCCTTGTGTCGATTTACGAAAAAGCGCTTGCGCGTAAAATCCTCGACCATTTAACTAGGCGTAATTTGATCCCTACAGGTTTTCATGGGTTCGTTAAAGGTTGCTCGGTCCTTTCAGCAGTTGGTGAGGTGGAGCAGTTTTGTCGGGATAATAGTCATCGTCTAGTTGTGGCTGTTTTCCTCGACTTTTCTGCTGCATTTGACCGCATCTCCATTCCTTTTGTGATCTTTTCTCTTAGGTCCCTCGATGTGCCTGCGATAATGGTGAACAGAGTGGAGATCCTGCAGTATACCAAGCGATTATACTATGAAGACAACCCTGATGCGCGTCAGTTCTACCCTTTTACGGGTGTACCTCAAGGATCCCCACTTTATCTCATCTTATATCTTGCTGCTTCCATTAACCTCTTTAAAATATTTAAACGTGAACAACGTCTAGTGGTGTACGCTGATGTCACCACATCCTTGTTCACTGGGCACAGGTGTAAAGACGTAGTCTCTGACATCAGCCGTTTCTTTTTAAGATGAAAAGACCAGTTACCCATATCCAATCTTATTTTAAACTCCGCCAAATCGCAGGCGATTGTCTTTCATGGCACCCCTGCAGCAAAGAAAAAACTTAAGAGACTAGCACTCTCTGCGCTCTCCTCCATATTTGCCTCTAAACCACTCCCCACCTTCACAAGTCGAGTAAAATACCTGGGGTTCACCGTTACGGTGAACTGGTCGGCGAAAGCCGACCTGGATAGACTTAAACGTATCTTGAAGAAAGCTAGGTGGGCCCTGAAACGGGCCAAACATCTGTTATTGAAAGGGAAAACCCAGGTGCGCCTTTGGGGCACTTGGGCTATCTCGGGATTAGGCTTCTTTTCGAGAGGACGTCCCCCAGAGCAAAGGCTAAGGTTTCTTAAGCTCCTAGTCTCTCGTTTACTCAGCATAGTCAGCGTTGATTGGATTCTTCGGTGGTAAAATACCCCGGGTGGTTCAGTTGGAAAGCGGCGTGTTGGATCGGTTGGGGGCTCAGATCCCTCTGGATTTGAGGCCGTAAAAGTGGGAATAAGAAGACCAGTGCAAATTGCAGTCGTTGAAAGATTTGGTCGTACCTACTATTTTGTTAATTATGTTATCTAGTTTTTTTGATCGGTTGTATTTTTTAATAAAACCCTTATTTATTTATTATTTATTTTTATACAATTTTAGGAAATAATGGCTATACAACGGTTAGTTCAAAGAACAACATAATACACTGAACAGAAACAAGTATGTATTACAATCAAAAAATATAAAAATATCTAAAAACCAACAAATCAAAAACATTTAGTAATTCATAAGAAATGCATTACAATAATGTTAGAAAACATAATACAAATTAAACCATTAAACATAATTCAATTGAAAATACAGAGACAATAAAATCAGTTACAAACAAGGAAATTTAAATTAGATAAAAAATAAACCAAACATCATAAAAAAACAAAATTCAAATAAAATAAAAACTGCAAAACATAAATCAATGTAAGCATATATCATAACTTCTACTGTTGCCCTCTAAACATTTATGGTCATATGACTTAATCAATAGTGACTCTAAAGCAACCCTAGGTTTTAGGTAAAATTGAACTAACCTGCAATGAATTTGTAAATTACAGAGAATTTAAAACGAATAAAGTGCCTTCTACTGTTAAAGATCAATCCTTGAACTTAATGGAAGATCCAAGATTAAAGAGTCATTATTATTCTTAGCATATCTTATGAGCTATTTGCCAGAATCCTTGAGCTAAGAATACGACCGATAGTATAGGGACAGTTGCAGCAGGAGGAATGTTGCATTTATTCTTGCGAGAAACTAAGGATCAGCTCTTCACTATTTCAATTATTCTCAAATGCTACGGGGAGCACGATCAGTCAGTTCACATGTTTTTTTGGTGAATTTAAAGAAGGCGACTGACAAGATACCAAGAGATAGTTTGTGGGAATTACTAAGTACGAGTTGTGTTTATGATTTAGACCAGAAAGTATGATAAGTTTTATGTAGGTGTTTGTCTCAGTCAGGGCTGTCAATTGTCTCCACTTTTGTTCCTTGTTTACATTGATAAAATTATGACACGGCGCTTTGTCAGAAATATTGCCTTGTTGGCTCTAATAATGATGACTTAAAATGCTTGCTAGATCGATTTAGGGGAATGCCAAGAGGCCGGTATAGGATTTAGCAAATCCAAAGCTGCTTCGATGCGCTCTACTTCAACAAAGTAGCATCGTGGATATGAATTGTTGATAAGATCTTACTTGAAGTGAAAGAGTTCAAGTACTTGATCGTCTTGTTCTCGAATGATGGTGAGAATAATAGGAAGATTGAGAGACGATATGTGCAGCTAAAGCAAAAATGGGTTCTTTGCGCAGATCAATTGTGGTAAATAGAGAATAAAGTCGTTAGGCGAAGCTTTTAATTTATCGCTAAGTCCTCTTACCTATACTTACTAATGTGCATGAACTTTGAGTCATTATCTAAAGAACTAGATCTCGAGTACAATCAACCGAAATGAGGTTAATTAGTTTGTACGTCTTCAGTCTTAGAGATAAAGTTCGAAGCTCGTTCAAATGCGATAATATTGAAGTAAAGTCGCTGTTTATTCATGTTAAACGAAGTCGGCTGAGAAGGCTAGGTCACGTTTTGAGGATGGTTAGAGGGCGTCTTCCTTGTAAAGTTTTCCAGATTGAACTTTCAAGACTGAGACCACAAGGAATACCTCGTAAAATGTAGAGAAATCAAATTATACATCTTGCCAAGGAACGCTTAAGATTTTCCTAACTGGAAGTCAGATCGGCCACTCAGGACAGTGATAATTTGTCAAGTTCGTAAAAGCACTTCCTCAATCACCCGATCTCTATATCAGTGGAAACAATGAACAAATTTCATATTTATCTTAATTTATTTATTTTCGTAGATGATATGTTATGCTACTTACAAAAAATGAACATTAGCAAAAATAACTTTTAAAGAATGTATATCCAAATTACTATCGAAGAACGTAAGTGTTGCTTGAAATAACAACTAATTATTTTAACATTTTTAAATATAGAATTGAACAATTCGCAATATTATAACAAATTCGTTATTAACGTTTAAAATGATTGTTAATTCAAAATTAAACTTTACTTACATCATAGCATTACAAGCAAAAGTATTTTTCAGGAACTTATATATAGAAATTCAGAACTTTCTTACCATAAAAACGTTAACAACATAAAATATATCATCATTAAAGAGTAATTTATATTAATTCCCTGATAATATCAAAGAATATAATATTAATTCCCTATAATATATTTATATATTAAATTAATATATAATATATTATCAGAGAATTGTGCTGAGATAAACATACTCAAAAGAGTTAACAAATATTTAAACAAAAACATGATACAATATAGCACAAAAATAAACTTGAACTTCACTGCTACTTACATAAAACGAGAATTACCAGAAATAACCATTGAAGAGTTTAAATCGCAGTAAGTATCAAAGAACTTTCTAAACATTAAAAACTAAATAAATATATTAACGTATGTGTTGCTTGAAATTACAACTAATTATTTTAACATTTTTAAATACTGAATTAAACAATTCGAACAATATTATAACAATTTCGCTATTAACGTTTAAAATGATTGTTAATTCAAAATTTAACGTTACTTACACTATAGCAAAACAAATGTATCTTTTTCAAGAACTTATATAAAGAAATTCAAAACTTTCTTACCATAAAAACTGTAGCAATATAAAATATATCATCATTATCAGGTAATTTATATTAAATTCCAAGATAATATCAAAGAATATAATATTAATTCCCTATATATACTAATATATTTAATTAATATATATATATATATATATATATATATATATATATATATATATATATATATATATATATATATATATATATCAGAGAATTGTGCTGAGATAAACATAATCAAAAAAGTTAACACATATTTGAACAAAAACATGATAAAATATAACACAAAAATAAACTTGAACTTCACTGCTACTTACATTGAATGAGAATTACCAGAAATAACCATTGAAGAGTTTATATCGCACTTCGTATCGAAGAACGTACTAAACATTAAAAGTTATATAAATGTAAAAATGTAGGAAGGCATAATATGTAATTGAAAGCAAATAATATTAATATATTAAGATTGAAAATTAATGAGTTTTAATTTTAAATTAAATAATAATAAATATTGCAAGACCACGTTGAAAAATATTGATAATCAAAATTTTCAGATTACGAGGTTACGTGTGGTCAAACAGGTCATTAACTTCACAACTCAAACAGCGCTTGTCTCGTTAAAATCTACTTTGATGTGAATTCTGTGTGGTTTAGTAGAAAGTAGAGCTTTACTACCTACACCTACTCATTCTCATTTACTAATTATCTTTTATGAAATGAATTTAATGAATGAAATATCAATTATCGCCAATATTTTGAAAAAGTAGTATGTAATAAAACTGCTAGGCAATGGAAATTATCATAATTTTGAAAGGATATTAAGCCTTGTGAATGTAAATCAAATTTTGCTTATCTGATAGCATAGCAGTTCCTCCTGATGACCTCTAATTCTTATTATGATGCAACGTCTGTTATTTATTAGTCAATTCATAAAAATGACGTTTATTTTTTATTTTATTTATTTTATTTTATTTTTTATTTTTAACTTGATTTAAATTATAGAAAATCTAAAAACAATTATTAATTTTATTATTTAATTATTAAATTTTGATTTAGCATTATTATGTTTTGTTTATTTTATAATTATATAACAATACGTAGACTCAGTTAGCTGATTTAATTTAATCAATTTGATTATTAATGAACATGATATGAAATTAATAAGAAAATCTCTCAAGTAATTGATAAAATTACGATTACGAATGCAGTGATATGTGATGATTCCTTAGATGTTATTGCTTCTGCATCAGAAATTAGTTCAGAGTTGATGCACTTGAGTAGCAAAACGGTATGTAACCGATGATCACCTGCAAAGATAATCCGATATTTGGAGGATGTTTGGGCGGAACCATTATCATATTTATTTTCCAGGCTATTTTGATTAATTAACGTTCCATAGTGTCTGATAAATTTTTAGATGGTATTAGTTTCGAAAGAAGGTCGATCGTCCAATATCTCTACTTCCGGTAAACGCTAAATTTCTTCAAACTGTTTTGTCGACGAGTTATCACAAAATCAATCTTGACAAAATCAATTTGCGTGTTTTCCAGATGAACCGAATACAATGTTCTATTGTCAATGCATCCCGTTTTAGTAACTAATCTTAATTCTCGTATCTTCCTTGTAATACAGCTTTTTAGGCTGACATTGCAAAAGCTTTTGTCAACATAATGCGATACTATTAAGAAACTGTTGGATTCTTTGATTAGTCTATTAACTTTTTGAACTCTTATTTGACTAATAAATTTCAACTTATATTTCATTTAGTTGAAAATATCCATTTCATTTCGTATAATTGTAATTATTTACTGATTTTTGTAATTTGAAAATAATTATTTACAGATTAAAAGTTGTCTTAAAATTGTAATTGTAATTATTTGCTGATTAATAATTGTCTTAGATATAATGGTTCTTTATTAAGATTAATAAAGAAGTCAATGTTACATCAGTTTTTTTGAAATCATAGTATTTAAGGAAACGAAATTTATCGAAAGAAAATATTGTTTTATAGTGAAGGCAAAATTCAATTACAACATAAAGCAAATTACACAAATTACATATTGCTATTATATATTTATATTATATATTCATATTATATTTTTTAATTAATAATTCATTAAACTTGTTTGAAAATTATAAAAATAATAATAACGTCGTAACCAATAATACATAGTTTCAGTATTTCTGACAGAGGTCATATCTTCTGGCATTTTAGTCAATGTTTATGAGGAGATTAAATTTTGGAGACCGAACCTGTTTCGTGTTCCAAGGTGTTCTGCTGGTGCGCTATTTGGCAAACGTCTATCTCGTTCAACAATGCACTTAACAGAGCTAGTGTATTCTGTCCCCTATTGCTATAGCGTCCGGATTGTTTAAAAGCGCCGGTTTTGAGAAAGACTCTTGAAAGGACATTAAACATGTGGGACGAATCAAAATTAAGAGAGTTAATGATTGAAGCTAAAATTTTACAATTAAGGAACACCGAGCAGCTTAATCCAGTATAAGCAAATGCAATTGTCACAAACGATTCAATAAACTATTTACAGATGAAGTGTGTCTGCAGCTATGAGAACCGTGCGAGCTCGTGACATTGAACATCCTGTTTTGGATACAACTGAGCTGTGACGGCATAACGATATTTGAAAAACTTGAGTGGCTTCACCCTCCCGCTTCGTAAACTTCAATGGATCGAATTCTTCATAATCAACTATCTAAAGTAATTAAACATCTGATGCCGCGTTTGCTCACATTAGACCAGTTGATATTAAAATTGCATCGAGATGTACGTATGTTAGTGGTGGCCTATCTGGCAAGAATGCGAGTGCCTGACGTTTATTATTAAATGCCTTTGGACAGAGCTCGCATGGACTAGCCGAAAATGTAGCCAAATTCACAATACCGCATAGTTCGATAAATACACTTCTCGCAAGTCGGCCTTTACAGCTAAACGAAACCCCGGGAGTTCGTACGATTGGTATGGGGAAAGTACTAAGGAGAATAATAGGAAACATTTTAATGAAAATAATCAGCAAATATCTTCAAGCAGTAGCTGGGGAGGAACATCTATGCGTAGGACAACATTGTTCCATAGTGAAGATAATTAACTCTGTTAGGACAAAATATTTAAAGAGCACTATCAAGCGTGTTTGATTTTTGCCGATGCTACAAATGCATTTAGCAACGTCAACCGCGCACTTTCCATTGTAAAAAAGGAATGCCTTTCGCTTACAAAGATTTTAAGGAATTGCTACAGCTCAAATCTTGAACTTGTATTACATGACGAGGTTATTTGGTCAAAAGAGGGATTCAATCAATGTGATCCTTTAGCTATGGCCGCATTCGGGGAAGCCGCACTTCCGTTGATAAATGAACTGATGACTGATGTTCCAAGTGTCTTACACCGTTGATACGCGAATGATTTTACTTGCATCGGAGGATTCGACAAAATTTTGGAATTGTGGTCTGTGCTAATGAAAGTTCGACCCAAATTCGAACTTTGTTTGTTGAAAGTATTCGAACTTTGTTTCTTTGAAAGCTTGAACACAGGTTCAAGTGAATGATGAAGGGTCTGAGTTACTAGGATCCTTTATTGGTCAGTCAGATTTTGGAAAGAAAAATAAATGCATGGCTAGAAAAAATTAATAAACTTTCGAGATTGGGTATGTCGATGCTCAAATTGCATATGCTGGGTTATTACAAGGGTTGCAATTTCGGTGGTAAACCTCCAAGGACAACAACTATTGAAGCCGGAACATTTCTAGCGCTGAAAGAATCTATATTTAAGTGTATGATCCGATAATATTTGGCGTAAACCATTATTCCCAGGAGTTGTCTGGCATATGTTTACTACCGTTTAGACACGGATGTCTCGGAATTTCAAATCTAAACGATATAGTTTATCAGGCATATCAGTCCTCTTTGGAAATATGTGGTCCATACATCAGTGATACGGAAAGAGCAAATTTATCATCGAGCTAAGCAGTATTGACATTGGAGATCAAATCAAAGATTGAGAGTTATCATCTTGCGAGGAAGCAACGTATAATCTCAAACGCTCCTACAAACTGGAAATATATCCTCGAGTGTGCTTGCATAGTGAAGCTTCAGCGTGGTTATCAAATCGTTATTTCGAAAAGCGAGATTACAGGATGGGCAATAAAGCATTCAGGGATGCACTTGTGGCAAGGAACAGTGTTGAATTCGATGCAACAGTGGCTAGGTGTTGATGCGGTGAAGTTTTCACGAAAATTCACGAATAATCCTTCCAAACATATGGTGTCATAATCACTGGGTCATTGAGTTGGACAATGTCCCAATCACTGGGGCATTGATTGGGACAATGTCTTAATCACTGTGGGATATATTGTGTGGGATATACGCACCCATTCCATCAGAGATGTGTGCTATCAGGTTACAGTAGAATTTAAATTTCAATTCGTTAAAAACGCGGTTCAGTTTGAGCATTCTACAACGATCCGTGCATCACACGCCAAACTTGATATTGCATACAGCAGTTTGGAATATGGAAACGTAGAGCGTTCCTACTTACATGTATGTGTCTACAACTGCCTTGATTCGTCATACGTTTCCGGACGGTGTGTGGGATTTGAATACCATCAATCCAGGAAACGAGAAAAATACACATAGAGAGAGTGTGTGTGTCAAAAATTGAAAGCGGATGGTTTTATCCATTTGTAATGACATCCAGTTGAGGCATCGAGCAAAATTCTAACAAAGTCATTCAATTAATCGCCAGAAGGAGAGCATCAAGATTCAATATAGACTATGCCACTTGTATAAATATGGTAAGAGCAAAGCTTTCGATAACGATTGCAAAAACCGAATCGATTTGTTTACGACGGCTAACTAGCGGATCTCAATCAACATATTATCGACCCGATAAATGTCAGTTCGGTCAGTGTCAGTTCGCTCCCGGACGACTACAAATATGTCAAAATGAAGACGTTCACCAAGTGGAGACGCATGGGCGTACTAACGATAGAAATTTCACTGACTGAAAAACAAAATTTAATATTAAACTTTGGGGTTCATTTGAGGGAACCTTCATAATTGTACAGTCATTCTAAACAAAATATTTATAAGAATTGTATTTATAGAATGGATCCAAAGAAACGATAATTTGTTCGATAAAAAGGTTCAGTTTAATATTTCAATAGCTGCATCATCATGAACTTTTTAAAGGTTCCTTATGATGATAGCATCAGATATTGAAATATTAAACTGAACTTATTTATCGAATAAATTCTTGTTTTTTTGGTTCGATTCTATAAATAATTTCATATAATGACAATTTCAGAATCGCCTTGTATATTTAAAAGTGTTCCACTGGGATTCAAACTATTTGCATCAATTCTGTTTAGTATTTACATTAATGTTTAGTATCAAACATTCTTATTGAACAAGAATAAAGTAATCCTTAGGAATCGTGCTCGCTTAAGAATCTGACTATAAATGTTATGATATTAACAGTCATTCATTTTATTTTTAAACGACCACATTTTATAATTTAAACAGCCTGATTATCAAAGCTTTTTTCACATTTAAGTATACAACTCGATTTTGAAATTGGCTCTAGATGAGATAAATAGAAATTAATTAGTCAAATAAGAGTTCAAAAAGTTAACATATCAATCAGATAATTTTGCGTTTTTGCACTATATTAATAGTGGCATAATATATGTTGACAAAGCTTTAAGAGTGTAATCAAACCGAAACGATGGTGTTTCGTTTAAATATGTAACAGTACGATCATAGAGCAGCGTAGAAAATATGTTAATATCAAGCTTGATATTTTAATGATAAACTCAAATTTTGACATTATGATGTGATTATACCATATCTATTTATATTCACAACACTATTTAACTCTATTCACAGCAATGATGTATAATTCTATGCTATGATCATATAGCTTTCTTTTGTTTTTCGCACTAAATCAATACACTTTCCGATCCCACATATACTGGCATGGTCCATATTACTCAAACTCATTGGTTTAGTAAAAAACGAACTATTACTTATACAGCTCTAACCGCAGTATTTATACTAAATTAAGATACAATTATCGCTCTCCAATCACTCTTAATGTTAGTAATATACAATCCAAATCATACTCTACTTGGTCTTTCCGTATTAATATAGACAATAAAGCTTTCACAATCTTGGATTCTACACAAATTTTCAGCAAACCATCGGAGTCGCTTTTATAAGATGACTTTTGATTATTTATGGTCAGGAATTAAAAATCTTGAAGTCGCAGCAATACAAACGAACGGAAAATTTTAGATTGAAACTTTATAACATATTAGAAGACATTATATACACTGCATATTAATATATTAGCTACATGTAGTGGATTATTGTGAAATTTTGACAAATAAATCGATTTCAAATGAGCCAATAACTTTAAACTTATATAATAAGTCAATAACTTATATGAACCAATAGCCACAGTAAGAAGATAACACTATTAATACAATTCTTGTAGTAATTGTTTTATTGTATTTGCTTCTCAATTTCAATAAAATATCATAAGTTTATGTAAAGTTTGAATACAAATATCTTAGAAAAATGCTGCCTGGAAGCTTTATGCCGACGAAACCGCGTCCAATTCGAAAAACTACAATAACTTAAGAAAACACAAAATTTAACGTGGAACAGTTAAAAGTTTGTTATAACTTTAAATATTTACTCCACAATTAACATTTGCACATGTTTATGAGGCTGTTAAAAAATCATATATTTCAAAAATAAGATTTAAAATAATAAATAGTTAATCTCTTTTAAAAAGATTTAATATAGAATAACTTTTACCTTAAACTCGCTAAAACAATCATCATATTTAAAACAAACATCATCATTTTTATTTAATGTATAATACTACTAACATAATAAGTATTATCCACAGAACCACGTCTTTATATGATTCATTAATTAATGGATCTTGTCAAATTCCCCCATAAAGACTCTTGCCAACCCCCTTCCGAAAAAGAATATTTCAAATTAAATTTTTTTTGAAAGAATACCTTTTCCATATAACCAGGAATATTATCCCTCCGCATCCACTCACTAAAGTAATATATCAATTCCTTCTTACAAGCATCCATCGTCGTCTTCGTTCTGTACTTCTGTTTGTTACAATTATAAGTAGCAAATTTTCCTCATTCCTATTTTGCACTATTTCCAAATATCGTTTGACCGGAGTAAACGACATACCAACTATTACAAACATCAAAATCTGCTCACCCGTTGACATTGCTATATTGTGTTTCTGTTTGTGGCAGAAACATTTTTCGTGATTTGACAAATTATGCCTTCACCACCTAATAATTCAGGATTGTTTACCATATACTCATGGTATCTAATTCTCAATTTCTTGTAAAAATTTATAAATGTCGGAATGGATATACTCGAATCCTTTATTACTGTTTTTTGTTGCTGGTAACTGGGATATCTATATAGTATTTCTATAAAATTGACAAAATATATGTTAAATCCATCTATAAAGCTAGCGCTCCAAATAGATTTTGTAGTCTTCAATTTGCTACACACTATAATATTTGTTAGGTAATTCCATGCATAATTACCTAAATAGCTCTTATGTCCGTTCTTTACCATTTTCATGTAGCAAACATCACATGCCATGTTGGTTTTTATAAAAAAAATTGTCTTTTTGTTTTTTTTAATTAACTATTTCTTATTCAACAAAAAAAAATTATTACAAATTAGAGTAAGTATAATGAATGATCAGATTCTAAATTCTCACCGATCGGCAAGGATTTTGTAAGCTCCGGCTTATTACTGTACTTTTTAGAGTTATTTCTTTGTGATCGCTGATATTCTTCGCTATCATGTTCATGCGATCCATGAGCGTTGCTGTGACGATTATCTTCCGATTCGGTTGATGTATTCGCGGCCGCGGTGGTGGCGGTTGTAATGAATTCGTTAATTCTTCGAACCATGTTTGAGCAACTCTTCAAAATTGATGCGATATTACTACTTTTATTCGTAATTAAGTGATTGGTGGTATTTGTTGTCACTATCATTTGTACTGCCGCTGGTGCGTCGTCATGTTGATCATGCTCAACACCTTGAACATCAACAACATTGTCGGGTAGTATAAGATCATCACACATGTTGAGTAACTGATGAATGATCTGGTTGAGATGATCATTACAATTGTCGGGTGTATGATCGGCAACACTAGATTGGATGCAATTCATCGTGGAAATTCCGGTTTTACCATTGTCAATCATAGTTTCTTCTTGGTTACTACTCGATGATACAAAGAAAGGCGCAGCAGATTCGTCGGCACCGGGTTCGTTGATAGAACCAGAAGCAAATTTTGCAAATTCATTCGATGGATTGCAATCAAGCCCATATTTAGGATCATATGATGTAAATGACATCATTGGTATTGTTGAATTGCTGTTAAGTATAAATGATGACGATTCAAACTCCAATCCCTGTTGAGATGATCCTTTTAATTTTATCGTCAAGTTATCATTATCCTTGATTGGACAACAAATTAGATTATTGTATTCGTTCATTTGATTATTATTTATTTGCATATCATTACTAGCTAAGGGATGCATTGAACTCTGATGCAGCTCACCAAGTTGTTGGATCTTAATTATTTGATCGGTAACTTGTCCTGTCGGTGAATTAGCAGACATCAATAGATGACTTTTAGCATCAGTTGTAGTTGCACAATAAGTAAATATCATTTCTTTTTCGAAATCTGTTTGACCGTAGTCCGACGATTGCTTTCTAACTTTGGTAAGAGATTTGGCTACATCAGTATCGTCATTATCGTCTACATTTAGCTGGGAATGATGATGCTGAAAAACATCATTAGTAGCATCGAATGGAGTATCGTGCTTAGTGATATTGGCAGGAATGTCATCGTTACATTGAGACGCATGCTTGTTTATCGGTTCATTATCTGCGACTATCGTAGAAGTGGCGCTCACAGCATTATACTCAGTTTCAATTGATCTGGAGTTATATGTATCACAACGTCTAGTCATACAGGGTAGTCTTATCACATCACGAGTTCGGCTCGAAGCACAAGTGTCTGGCTCGAAGAGGCGTTTCCCGGGTTCACCTGTTTCCTGGTGTCCACCATCAAATGTGGATATTGGGATCTGATCAAGTGACGCTAGCATTGCTTTGGCGTTGCCTCTCATTATTGCAATAGAGATGCGCTGGTATAAATGCGTGATCGTCACGGCGTAAGTGACTCCGCTTGTCCGGCTCATGTTATTTGCAACCCGTTTGATGACCCTGTTTCCCTCTTCATTCCATCCCCCAAACGACTCCACTACAGCGGCTGAGAATATATACCCCGCTGCTTCGACCCTGCTCTTGTACTTTCGGTCTTTAACATTAATCGCATACGACGTAGCGGCGGCGAGCTTTGCGTTAGCAGCTGAGCGACGGTATGCCGTCTGTTGGGGGTGAGTGACTGCAAAGTCGATTGCATGGGGAGGGTCCCCGTAAAATAGGATGTCTGCCGGCCGTTCACGTAGGTCCGGGATAATACCTCGCACTTCCAGAGCTACATCCATCCGGGCTGATTGTGCGGCTGCGAATACCACGTCACGAATAGCATTATGCCGCAGTCCTTGATAACCCCCGTATTGGCATGTTAGCGAGTGTATGCCTTCCTTATCAGCTATGCGCATGCAGCGGCCGCATCTATAATTCCTTTCGTGTAAAGGAATTCCAAGCCACATGCGGACTAGAATACAGAACTGTGGGGGTGTTAATTCCGTTCCAGATGCCGCATTTGGTACAGCGTTAAGCCAAGCCCCAGCTTTTGGACACGACACTGCATGTAGTCGGGCACGATCCATTTCGCTAGCTGATTGTATAAGCTGTGTCGAGGCGAGATTTTCAATCAGGCGTGAGGTTGATGATTGACCGCCATCCGTAGACGGTATGAAGTGAGATCCCATTGTGGTTCTAAGGGTGGCTAATGCCTCTGAATAGCCAGGAAAAAGTGTAGGATCCAGACTGTATTCTTCTCCGACCTGCATCACGCTATGTATAAATGCGCTCTGGACATGCGCCGCATTGCATCTTAGGCCAAATCCTCCCAGACGGATTGGGAGTGTCATCTGTGATTTCGCTGCTTCGTGTAGTTGACACGCGCATATTTTCTGAAAGGCGCTGGCGATTTGTCTGTCGAATGACTGACAAAACGTTTTTGTAATCCTTGGATCAACTGAACGGAGAAGGTGGTTTATCCTGGACGAGGAAGCGCAGTGTTTGAGTAGGAGGTATCCGACTTGAGGGTCTGGCAGCTTGGCTACTGCTTCAATTGTCTGGATTAGCGGTGGCAGAATTTCGTTTGTCAGGTGGGTTTCTATGAAGGACTCGTCACCGATGGGTATGCCTAACAAGTGCATGTTTCCAGAGGTGTTCTCCGAAACCACCTCGGATAGTAGGGCCAAGCAAGAGCTAACGGCTTCAGGTGTGCCGATGACCTCTGTCTTTCGCCAATTTAGCTGCAATTTAATCGCCTTGAAACTCGTGTCTAGCCAGCCGAGTGCGGATGCGATTGCCGAAGGCGTCCCGCCGACTATGCCATCGTCCAGGTACCACATGTTGAGGTTTATTCCAGGGATATGAGAAACGTGTTCAATCGTTTTCTTAATGGCCAACGCGAAGAGGAACGGGCCCAATGGATCACCCTGCTGGACTCCTTCACATGAATTGAGAGGGTCCTGCGGGCCAAAACGAAGGGGTGCCTTGCACTTGTATGAAAAGTCAAACCATGGCAAGATCTCTGGGACGTTCTCTCGGACAGTTGCTCGTAAGTGCGCTCTGGACAATGAGTTGAAGGCGTTTGAAAGATCGATCTTTGCCCAGGCCCAGTTGTTGTCGTTGGCGTGAAGTTCGTGGATTCGTCGGATGTTGTGAAAATTGTCTTAAAAACACGATATGTTCTTCTATTGTATAAGTTTTGAAATTTCTTACAATTTCTTCATAGAATGATATGGGTTAATATCATAATGATTTGGGTTACACTTGTCAAAAGTGTAAAATAAAAGCGATCTTGTCAAAAATGACAAAGGTAATCTTGTTAGAATTTAAACAAGATCCTTATAAATTCGGAAGAACACTCTGAATTGCATTGTAAAAATAAACAAAAAGTTCACAGGAAATTTCTATTAAATTCTGATACAAACATAATATTCAAACTACACTGTTACTTACATATAACGAATATTAGCACAAATAACTATTGAAGAATATACATCAAAGTAAGTATCGTAGAACGATCTAAACGTAAAAAACTATTTTAATATATTAAAGTAGAAGGTGCGTTGGAGAACAATTACTATCTGATTATTTCTGCATTTTTAAAATATTGCATTAAACAATTCGCACAGCATTACATAAATTTTGTCATTTTAAATTTTAATTTCTGAAAATGCTAATTTTAATTTTTGAAAATGTTAATTATCTATCTTGCTAAGGAACGCTTAAGATTTTCTGAACTAAAAGTCAGATCGGCCACTCAGGGCAGTGATACTTTATCAAGTTCGTAAGAGCACTGCCTCAATAACCCGACCTCTATATCAGTGGAAACAATAAACAAATTTCATATGCATTTTAATTTATTTATTTTCGTAGATGCTATGTTATGCTACTTACAAAAAATGAACATTAGCGAAAATAACTTTTAAAGAATGTATATCCAAATTAATATCGAAGACCTTTCTAAACATTAAAAACTAAATAAATATATCACCGTATGTGTTGCTTGAAATAAGAACTAATTATTTTAACATTTTTAAATACTGAATTAAACAATTCGAACAATTTTATTACAAAATTGTTATTAGAATTTAAAATGATTGTTAATTCAAAATTAAACTTTACTTACATCATAGCATTACAAGCAAAAGTATTTTTCAGGAACTTATATAAAGAAATTCAAAACTTTCTTACCATAAAAACGTTAACAACATAAAATATATCATTATTATCAGGTAATTTATATTAAATTCCAAGATAATATCAAAGAATATAATATTACTTCCCTATAATATATTTATATATTAAATTAATATATAATATATTATCAGAGAATTGTGCTGAGATAAACATAATCAAAAAAGTTAACAAATATTTAAACAAAAACATGATACAATATAGCACAAAAATAAACTTGAACTTCACTGCTACTTACATTGAATGAGAATTACCAGAAATAACCATTGAAGAGTTTATATCGCACTTCGTATCGAAGAACGTACTAAACATTAAAAACTAAATAAATATATTAACGTATGTGTTGCTTGAAATTACAACTAATTATTTTAACATTTTTAAATACTGAATTAAACAATTCGAACAATATTATAACAATTTCGCTATTAACGTTTAAAATGATTGTTAATTCAAAATTTAACGTTACTTACACTATAGCAAAACAAATGTATCTTTTTCAAGAACTTATATAAAGAAATTCAAAACTTTCTTACCATAAAAACTGTAGCAATATAAAATATATCATCATTATCAGGTAATTTATATTAAATTCCAAGATAATATCAAAGAATATAATATTAATTCCCTATATATACTAATATATTTAATTAATATATATATATATATATATATATATATATATATATATATATATATATTATCAGAGAATTGTGCTGAGATAAACATAATCAAAAAAGTTAACACATATTTGAACAAAAACATGATAAAATATAACACAAAAATAAACTTGAACTTCACTGCTACTTACATTGAATGAGAATTACCAGAAATAACCATTGAAGAGTTTATATCGCACTTCGTATCGAAGAACGTACTAAACATTAAAAGTTATATAAATGTAAAAATGTAGGATTTGCGTTTAAGAACAATTACTATCTAATAATTTTGACATTTTTTTAATATAGAATTAAACAATACGCACAACGTTATAACACAGAATTGTTATTAGCATTTAAAAAAGTAATAGTTAAATCAAATTAAACGTTGTTTACATCATAGCGAAACAAGCAAATGTATTTTTGTTAGTGCTTTATTAAAAGTCATTCAAATTAATTAAAAAACTAGATGCTGCAATACAAAAACAGTTTTAATCTTATTATTTAGTATTTTACATATAAAATTAAATAAACTACTCAACGTTATAAATCAGAATTGTTAATGAAATTATTACAACAGTTAGGATTATATGTTACTAACCTTATAGCAATCATACCGATAATATTTTATAGAGTGTTTTATTCAAAGGTTTATTTTGAATAATCTAACTACAAAAGCTCTCAATAAAATATATTATGATTTTATCTAATTTGTGGTTTATAAATGTTGAGTTGTAGAATAATTTTCGTTCACAACACCGAATCATTGTAGGATTCGGTAACTAATAGTTCGATTTTAACTTTTAATAGTAAAGAATCATATTTAAATGATTATAACATTAAAATTAAAAAATTGTCTTTTTTGAAATATTGTGTAATTTGATAACTTTCACAATTAGCAAATGATGTAATTAAAGTTTTTAGCAATATATCAAATTTATAAATCAACTCAATTGTAATACCGCGATTTTTTAATCACGATTTTAGCTTATTTTTGTTTTTTCGAGAAAGATCTAATCAGCTTTACTAAATATTTAAGAAAAAATTGCAATATTTATTTTTTAGTTTAAGTTTATAAATTACCATGACATGTATTATAAGCATATCTCAACTGAGCATCTAGTTCAACAACTGATTTGATTGCATTAATGTTCTAATTTATATCAAATTGTTATAATGTTTTAGATATTTGATTGATGGCAATAAGTTCTTTGATCGTTTATTGTGACACAATTAACTCAAATATTTTAAATCAAAATGGTTAAGCGTCTTTAACAGAGTATCTAGAACATTATTTATCCTTAAATTAAATCCTAAATTTAAGACAAACACTTCGAAAAAGTGTTTCACTGATGCTTAAAATCGATAAACCGATATCTAACAATCAATAAAGAAGTTTTTACTAGACAGCTGACAAATATTAACAAAGTTCTAGAATTTCACATAATCCATAAGAAATTAGAAAGGTAACTAAATGTAATTATTTGTATCCCTCAACAACATCGTTAGAGAAAAAACTTTGAAGACTAATCGGTATAACATCCAGTGCTACTTACATTCCTGTAAAGTTACCAAAGAAAACAAGTGAAGAATTTGTTTTGTTGACATTATTGTGCATCTCTCTAAATATTACAAAATTATCAATTCTATGAGAACGAAAGTAAAAAGTAAAAAGTGTGGTAAAATTATTTTAAAGAATTATTAGATTGCTAGATCAAAGAAAGGAGGAAAGTTTTATTTGATATTTAGCTAATCTCTGTTCGCATCTTCAGATAATTACATTTGTAATTTTCTGAAGATCCTATAATTATTTATTAATAATGGATCATTATCAACTATTTAAAATTAAAAGTTATTTATTATATATTTATTATTATGTACAGACTTGGTCCTAATGGTTTAAGCCGATTACACACGACAAAAAAATCAATCAAATGGTAAAGGTAGAATTGATGACCAGTTAGCCTGGTCGTATATGCCACGTGGCACTTTGTTCTTCAAAGCCATAAAATTGGTGACAGCAGAGATATCATTCGTCAAACTACTTAAGGCATCCACTGCTCGTTCAGGAAGTCTTTAAATTTTTTACAGCTTACCCAACATTTTTAAAACAGCAATTTTCTCAACATTTTTTATACAATTGCTCCCCAATCTGTTTATAATATAAAAATTTAATGCACATGTGCACTTTTGAGTTTTTTTAATTTTAGTTATAAAATTATGATTTCCTTTTCAATAAGCATGTATCATCTTTAGTTTCATTATTAACGTTAGCCGCTATTAATGAATTATCACAAGCCATCTTTAAATTCTAAATCAGCAGTCTCAACTACATCAATTAGTATAATAACAAAAGTATTATTTTATTAAAATGATTAGTGAATTATACGATTTAAAATATATGTATAAAATAACATATATAGTTTTGCATTTTAATTTATTTAAATTTATATAACAGGAAAAAAACAATAAAAATTACAATAATGTGCAAGCAAAATGAAAAACTTTATGTCTTTGTGATGTAGGCGTTCAATTGCATTCAGTGTTCTGTAAGCAAGGCCAGAACTGATGCACCATTGCCAATTTGTATGGCAGTACTTATGCGTTGCATTGGAAGGAGCCAACCCGGGGTCGTCTACAAATCGGCGAAGCTTTTTGCTGAGCAAAAGGAGGAGGTTAGATGTTTCCTTGCTCATCGCACCAGTAATTTCGATGGCTATGGGAATGAAATCCATTCCTAGTGATGAAATTCCATCGTACTTTATTCTCTTTCTGCCTTCAGTTTCCGTAGCTACTGATCTGGATCCTGCTAGATCCAGATCTATTGTTATAAATACAATAGATTGATTTTTATGAAGTAAATGCCAAAAATTAAGAATTTGTAATATTAAAATAATAGTTGTTAATTACTTACAGTGTATGACTTTTATTATTAATATCCAGCAATGGGAGTGACATGACAGTAGTATTGTGAAATTCTCTGAACGAAATATGTTACATGAACGTAAGAAAATACGTGTACAGTATGTTTTTTCTTATTCACACAAAAAATGTAGTATTATTTCAGTTTACATTAATATATGCCACTCTATATATAAATTATCTAATATTGTAATATTAGATATTATCATTTAGTATCAATATAATATAATATAATATTATAATATAATATAATACAATATAATATCAATATCTAATATTATCATTTAGTTTTATTTTCTCAATAAAACTAATATTGTAAATAAATAAAAAACTAATATTAATAAAACTAATAAGCGAACATATATACATACAGGTAACTTTATTCTTAACAAAACCAATATGAATGATAAAGAAGGTATATATCTGGATATAAAAATTTAATTAACATTAACTAAAACTACTATTAATTTATATCGTAAAGATGACATATTTAATAAATATATCCCAATGTATAGGGATAATGTAACCCAATTATAGCTGACTTGTTTTAAGCTTTATAGAATATGAATTTGTTCATAACTGTGTAAAAACTAAATCTAAACAATATAAATATATGAAATATATGTTTCGATACATTGATGATATGTGTATTTAATTCTAATAATTTTTATTCAATTAGTGAGCACATTTATCCAGAAAGCCTTATTCTTAACAAAACCAATATTAATGATAAAGAAGGTGTATATCTAGATATGAACATTAAATTAACATTAACTAAAACTACTATTAATTTATATCGTAAAGATGACATATTTAAATTTACAAGAAACATATTTTTGCATGAGCATTCATGCATACCATATAATATAAAATATAATTGACAGAATAAGTAATAGCATTGGTTTTCTTCAAAATCATTTAAATAATTTAATATATGCATATTTTAAATATTTTAAAAATACCTATAAAAATAATATAAAAATACCTTCAAATAGAAAATAGTAAAACTGATCGTCAAATATTTAAACATTAATTTTATTTTACTATGAAAATAAAATTAAAATAAAGTTAATTTTATAAGTTATAAAATTAGAGTAGTATGTTATAAAATTATAGAAAATAATTATTAAAGCTGGATCAAAGGAAAGAAGAAATTATTTTTGATATTTTGTTCACCTCTGTTAGAATCTTCAGAAAATTACTTGAAGTTCATCATTTGAATATGCTAAAAAAAGTTAGCGAAATATAAAAAAAACATATTTTCTTTGATCCAACTCTCGAGAACTTTAGAGGCAAAATGGAAATCCATGCAAAAAGTAAAAAAATGTTTCGGATAAACAATATAGCAAACGAAACATCTGTAAAGAAATACTAAAATAAAAATATATTTTGATAGAATAATAGGTTAGTTTAACTTTCACAGCTACTTGCATATATGAGATACCAGCATAACTAATCAGAGAAGTGTTAAAGTGAAACACAGTGTTATTAAACTGTATAAGAATTAACTAATCATTTTTATCGACCGATGAATAAAGAGGTAATAATGTAATATTATTTCCATTTTAATCATGTATTTATAATAAGACACTATGTTTAATTAAAAGAAAAGACAATTTATATTTATTAATATTATTTGATGTTTTTAAATATTTAAACTTTATTTGTTTCTCGTTATCTTGATATCAAGATAAGAAATTAGGTATTTTGAAAGAAATTTCAGTGAGTATTAATATTTTTATATATAATTAAATATTACTCTTATATATTATTTTTATATTAATTATAAATTAATAATATAACTTCACATTGAGTGCTAAACCCGCACTTCTGCTTCACCAAATAGGATCATTAGCAAAAGCACTGGCAAATGCCAGCGCAAGTCTCTTGAATATCGGCTAACTTAAATCATGAATCTCAAAAGAGAGTGAGACCATTCCGCATGAAATACGTTGGATCGGATAATAAAATGTATCGGATAAACAATATAGCAAACGAAACATCTATATAGCAAACGAAACTTTATACACGTGACTCGTGTGTCATCTGCCAGTCCTCCTCTGCATCCAGTAGTGGGAGGGATATGGCACTGATGAGTCATTGTGATGACCAAACGGTACTTGCTACTGTTATCGTAATTCTTACGCGTCTGGCTTCAATGATAACAATCTTATATATTATTTTTATATTAATTATAAATTAATAATATAATTATATATTATTCGAAATCGATAATAAATTTTGGAATTAAAATATTGATTATTAGCAAGTGAGTATTCAGTGAGTTTATTAATTGAAATATATGAAATTTTATTAAAAATATTAAAATTTTTATTTTTCAATATTTTCGAAATAATGAAATGTCTTCATTTTTCAATAAAGACATTTTTCAATATATATGCTTCTTTATTAGCTTTTGATTATGCCTAACATTAAACTTATTTGAATAAACTTAGTTTATGAAATTATCTGCAAGCAATATTGAGTTTTTTTTTATTAATATCAAATATTATATTTAAATTTTTATAAGACAACAAAACTAATATATCACTAATTAAATAAAAATTACTATATTAATTATTTTTATGTTATAATATTAAATTATTTAGTTATGATGATGTACTTGTCAAAATAACAAAATAATATTCCATCAAATTACGATTGATGACGTCATATACACGAATAAATGTTAATGATGATTAAAAGAGAAATTATAAAAAGATTGATTAAAAAAGCAATCAATAGTCAATTTAAAAATATACTACTTACATGTGCTTGGAATTACCAGAAATATTCAGTAACGAGAACGGTTCAAAATGAATAATTTCAAACGATCTAAAGTACGGATTAACAAATTATATAATTTTATAAGTAGTGTGTTGATAAATACTTACGGTTAACTCAAATATTTTATTATTTTATTAATATAGAATATATAAGATAATATTTATAATATGAATATTATTGTTTCTCAAATTGAAGGAAGATGATTGAACAGCACGCTATATAATATTACGGGGCTAGTCAAGATTCTTTATACGAGAAGATTATTTGTACGGCTGATTCTTAACATGTGAAGGTAAAATACTGTCGTATGCTTTTCAGATCGAATCAGCAAGTGCGGCTAGTACTGAAGTGTAGGATAATCTTAGATTCCTACTTATTTTAGTCAATGTTCAAGGTTTTCACTTTCTACTTGGCCTAGGTTTGAAAACTATTACAGTCAGTTTGATTCTACATTATTAGAAAATACTGTTTGTGCAAGTGTGATGACCTAGCGTCGTGTTGACGTATTTAAGATTTTAGTCTCGTACCTTGGCATATCTAGATCAAACTGTGCATTTCTTTATTGCTTTAAAAAGCGGTTTACAGAATTTGATTTACGTGAACATTTGAACATTATTCAGAATGTCGACCTCGTGGGAAGAATATGAGAGAATTTAAATATTAATTGTGACACAAATAATAAAACCTAACAATTAGAACGTTTCTGTAATTTTAAGTTACAATTCTGGCTCAAACCCGACCTCATTTACATTCGTTGTATTTACCTGGTATTTTCATATTTTGATGCCACAGTTAAGATGCAGTTCAAAATGTTCATTTTTCAGAAAATAGTAGTGGCGGCATTCATTTTTTAGCAAAAAAAAACAGAACGTCTGTGCTTAAGTATTTAGTCGTCGAAATTAGTCATTTTATAAGCGACTACGCGAACAAATTTTTATAGAAGCAGATCATATGTTTCTTAATTTTTCATACATCACAGCTTGTAGATCACACATGGGTATGTGATCGAAAGAAATAATCGTATAATAAATCGTAAAATAAATTGCTCAATGGAACCCACCATTAGGAATCACAAAATGTGGTGTGATAGCTTGAAGCAAATTGATCAAGTTGTCTCGTAGTGATCGTCAATCTTATATAAAGTTTAAGGCATCATATATATTAGAGTCGACTAGAAGACTCATGAAGGGCTCAGCTTTAGATACTTAATTGAAAAGTTAAAAATCAGCAGTAAAGTTTTCATTATAGCTTTGCTATTTAAGCAGTAATATTGCTACTGCTTTGATATTTTCGCCGTAATGGCAATGCTGTTCCGTTAAAGAAGCGATATTGTTATTTGTCGAGCCTCTAAAACGTTTCAAATACACTGGTGCAGATCAATTATCTATAGAGCACAACGATATATTTTTGTGTACTTGGGAATTACTGCATGTTGTTGTTAAACAGCATCCTTACAGGTGGTGATTATCCGTTGAGTTGAAAATCGTTTAATATAAAAATGCTTTATAATGGCATCGAGAATAGAGGTATACTCATATATTAGGTATCTCTATGATTTACCAATCCTTTAAGTTATTTTCTTTTAAACATACTGCTGGACTTGCTACATTTAGCGAATATATTTTGCCAAATGAACAATACGGCTTTCGTCATTAAAGATTGACGCAAATCACTTTAATTTTTATTAGTAAACTAATCATACGTCTAATAATTGTGGCTATACACATGACTTATTCGTTGATTTATCCAAGACATTAAACAATGTAAACTGAGAAAATATTCCCTTCAAACTTATTAATTTACGTTATATAAATTATAATTTTGTCAAATTTTTGTACGAGACTTTAATATCTAATTACGTGCGAGTTTTCTACTTTATTACCCATAGATTAAATAAAGCAGTAAATTGGGATAATTTAAGTCTACCTTATCTGTGCTGGATAAATTGAAATTTATCCTGTACATAAATTGGGCTGGAAACATTCTTCATTTTATCTAGCTCAATTCGTCGTCAGTGATGAAGGATACATTTTTAATGACTACATTTCAAACTGTGTTTTACTTGATTTCGCAACTAAATTTGTATTATTAACCTTGCGTTCAATGAAACAACATGTATTTGCTGGCTCTGCGATGGTAGATGATTCGAACTAAAGTGTGATTTTAACTGTCTACGTGAACTTTATTGGCGGGTAATAGACGAACTAAAATTTAATCGCTCATAATCTAAAAGTTATAATAGTTTTAAACTGTGCAATTATATTATTGCGTTGTATTTTATAATATTATACGATTGTATAACATCATTTCCAAATAAAGCTTTCAGTTAAGAAATAAGCATTCTTTAAGAAAACCAGGAATTGAGCACTCACAAACATAAATCACGATATTTATAATTGAATGATTTTCACTAACATGTGATACAAACAACTTTATACAAAAGTAATGGTTTTTTAAAGTTAACAGGTACTCACAACAATGAAACATTACAAGGAAGAACCACAGAAGAGTTTGCTTGTACTTGAAAATCGGAGAGAATTCTAAAAAATAATTATAATTATTAAATATTATAAAAAATATTATCATATTAATTTTTGTTTTGTAATAATTTATATCATTGTATAAGATTACTTTCTCATGATGATCAGTTTGTTTGATAAATGCAATAGCTTTAAAAGAAAAAATATTGCATCGTATAAAACAGCAATAATTGATAGTAAGAATAGAATAATCGCATGTTTAATTGAAAACTCCATCCCCATTTGATGTACTCATCACCAGTTACGTTTCGTCAGCTGCGGTAAGAAATAATTAAATATGAATTTATACTGCGAAGTGCTCCCGCCTTGTTAGATTAATTAAGAACTTTACGTAAAATGCCCGTCTCTCCCGTTAAAAATACTGGCATCTAGCAGTATATCATAAAGGGTGAAATATCTATTATTCAAGCAGTGTTCAACGTCTGACGTCACTTGATACGTCATATTTTTCGGTTTAAATTTGGATGGTTGCATGGTCATTCATTCGTTATCAAACGTCCACTAATATCAAGGTGTGTAAATGATCAACTGTAATTGACAGAACTACACGTCATTAGAATAACCTGCCATTATGAGGGTGGATTTTGCATGTTTAATTGAAAACTCCATCCGCATTTGATGTACGTTTCGTCAATTACGTTTCGTCAGCTGCGGTAGGAAATAATTAAATATGAATTCATACTACGAAGATAATATGTATTTTATTTAATAAAAATATATAATGATATTATTCTTCCCAAATTTTATTTAAAAAACATTAATCAAACTTAAAAGTTAAAAGCAAATACAAATTCATATTTGAAATATACAAATCAACCAGCTTATCAAAAATGTATTTAAACTTGTTAAAATACGCCGATGATACATTTAATGCGTTTTGTTTATGATATACAGTGTTTGGCGATGTCTTTTAAAATTTAAGAACTGATAATAATTAAATAAGCTAAATGAGACTACGTATTTTATATTGCAAATTAAAAATAATGCTAAATAAAAGTTAAATACCAAAATAATAGCAAATTAATTAATAATAAATAATTGTTTTAAGATTTTATATAATTTATATCAAGACGAATTATAAACTGAAGTTAAAAATAAAAATCAATTTTTATGAATTGACTAATAGATAACAAACTATGTATCAGAATAAGGATAAGAGGTCATCAGGAAGAACTGCTATGTTATTAGGTTTCGGCCCCTACCTCCGCTACCCAACATAGCAGCGGGGCCAAATGCATGCTAATGATGTATTTCCTCTGATTAAATTTGCCTCCATGGTATCTTATTCTAATACCAAGTATATTATTTATTATTCATTCATAAAAATTTGCAACTTAAGAGTTTAAATTTATTCTTTATATTATTGTGTTGATTTATATATTTTACTATTTTCCGCTTGATGGTATTTTCATAGTAACCTAGTTTAAAATATGTATCTATTAAATTATATAAATGATTTTAAAGAAAGCCAATATCATTACATATTGTTCCAATTCTTAAAATTTCATTATTTAATGTATTATATTTTATATTATATGGTATGCATGAATGCTCATGCAAAAATATGTTTCTTGTAAATTTAAATATGTCATCTTTACGATATAAATTAATAGTAGTTTTAGTTAATGTTAATTTAATGTTCCTATCTAGATATACACCTTCTTTATCATCAATATTGGTTTTGTTAAGAATAAGGCTTTCTGGATAATTTCTGGACACATATATCATCAATGTATCGAAACATATTTCATATTTTATATATCTTTATAGTTTAGATTTAGTTTTTACACAGTTATAAACAAATTCATATTCAAAAACAAATTCATATTTGAAATATACAAATCAACCAGGTTATCAAAAATGTATTTAAACTTGTTAAAATACGCAAATGATAAATTTAATGCGTTTTGTTTATGATATACAGTGTTTTGCGATGTATTTTCTCAAAAAAGAGGGTGTCGTTTTTCTCAATGATTCTTCGAAAGAATACTGAACAATATGCAGACTTAAAAATTTAAGAACTGATAATAATAGTTGTTGTTTGATTTTGGCATCACATATTTGAATAAGAACGTCACTACATCAACGTAAATGTCTGTATGCATGATAAATGTGATAGCCAAGAATGTACAATTCAGAGATAGTTAGATCAGATTTAAACAATGATTCGGTTCGTCAAAGATGTGAGTATTGGAACTGACAAACACATTACGAGTAATTGCTATTAAACTAATTTCTGTTTATATAAATAAAATACTTAAAGTAATTAAAACAAACTTAAAAAAATATTGTAGGGTAATCGAAATTAATACTGGTATAAAACACTATTTCAGTATTAATTCCACAAAAGAATTTTTAGAACAATCAAAAGGAATAAATTTTCAAAATCAAGATACTTGTGATTTTAGTACGCTTTTAAACATTTAGATTTAGAAGATATTAAAGAAGTGTTATAAAAATTAGTAACTATAACAAATAATTATTCGAGTAGGATCAAATGAAAGAAGAAATTATTTTTGATATTTCGCTAACTTCTGTAAGCATCTTCAGAAAATTACAGTAATCTTCAGAAAATTAAAATTTTCTGAAGATGCTAACATTAGTTAGAGAAATGTCTAAAATAATTTCCTCTCTTCTTTGGTCCAGCTTCAATAATTATTTGTCAATAATGGATCATCGTAATATTTTATTGTTAAGATGACACTTAAATTTACAATAAACATATTTTACATAAGAAATTCATGCATACCATATAATATAAAATATAACACATTAAATAATGAAATTTTAAGAATTGAAACAATTTGTAACGATATTGGCTTTCTCCAAAATCATTTAAATAATTTAATAGATACATATTTTAAACTAGGTTACTATAAAAATAACATCAAGCAGAAAATAGTAAAATATATAAATCAACACAATAGTATAAAGAATATATTTAAACTCTTAAGTGGCAAATTTTTATGAATGGATAATAAATAATATACTTTGAATTAGAATAAGATACTAGATAGTTTTATTAGAGGAAATACATCATTAGCATGTATTTGGCCACGCTGCTATGTTGAGTAGAGGAACAGGGGCCGAAACCTGATAGCATAGCAGTTCCTCCTGATGACCTCTAATTCTTATTCTGATACGACGTCTGTTCTTTATTTGTCAATTCATAAAAATGCTTTTATTTTAAATTTCAATTTTTTATTTATACTTGATTTAAATTATAAAAAATCCAAAAACAATTATATATTTTATTATTTAATTATTAAATTTTGATTTAGCATTATTATGTTTTGTTTATTTTATAATTATATTAAATACGTAGACTCAGTTAGACTATTATGACTATGACTGCTATGACTATTATAGCATAGCAGTTCCTTCGGATGACCAATAATCCTTATTCTGATAAAACGTCTGTTATTTATTAGTCAATTCATAAAAATGACGTTTATTTTAAATTTCAATTTTTTTTATTTTAACTTGATTTAAATTATAGAAAATCTAAAAACAATTATTTATTTTATTATTTAATTATTAAATTTCGATTCAGCATTATTATGTTTTGTTTATTTTATAATTATATTAAATACGTAGAATCAGTTAGCTGATTTGATTATCAACTATTTAAGAAAAATAAAACCCTCAAGCAAATATAAATATGTGGATATATTTCATACCAACTCGCACTGCTGTTAATATAGAAGAATGTATACAACGTCTTTTATGTATTATCTGTTAAGATTTAAAAGTTGAATGTGTTAGAAACAAGAAGACCTCTCGTTAGCATTATTCAATCGAACAATTTCCTTGGACCATTAAATTAATTTCAATAAATCTAAGGTGGTTTTCACATCAAAGCAAATAAAAATATAGGTAGAGGAAATAAATATAATAAAACCTTGCAGTTCTAATTTTTTATTAAATCAAACATCATTATAGTTCTTTGGTGAAGCAAGATCTAATATATTAGTGAGAATCACGTTTTCCCCAACAATATTTTTCGAAGAGGAATGCATCATATTCGAATATTTAAAAAATATCTTTCTTCGCTGCTTTTAATCATTATAGATATTTTATTTATTTGAAATTTTTGCTGTGGCAATCACCGTAATTTGATCAAATTTGTATAACAAAGCATTAAATCTATATGCGTAACTTTTAAATTACAGATTACAGTAGTTAAAGATAAAAGTAACAATTTTGTATATAATGGTATGAAATAGAAATACTTTAATGAACTTTGCAAAAAAATTCCATTGCAATGTAATTTATAAAATAATTCTATTATGATATGATTTCGTATTTATATTAGGGATTTAAAAAATTTAAATGTTAAGAATCTAAATAGAGTTCGTACTTATCATCACATTTGACCATTAATGCTATAATAAATCCGACCAAATATAAAGGAAACATTTTTAGATTGGGTGACATTCGGTTGACCTAAACACAATAATTTATTTCTAGCACAAGCGACTTGTTTTAATTGAACAATTTGAATAAAGTAAACAGTGAATCTGATTATAAACCAAATCAACAATATACAGTCAAATGCATTGCAAATAAAAATTATAATTTAAATTAAATTTTAATTTTTAAGGTATAATGTTTTAATAATATTTTTCTATTTTTTACAAGTAATTTTAATACAACTGAAAAAGAGAAAAAAGAGTTTGAAATCGCACTTTTTACTTGTGTTTTACCCGACTAAATATAACTTGGTGGGGATTTGATGAAACACGCTAAAAGTTGAGGTGCTACGAATGTGTAATGATAATGACCTTACGAGTACAAATACAATTTAAATTAACAAACACATATCCCGATCTGTATATTAAAGTATTCAGGATCGATCAGGCAAAATTTTGCCTGAGTGTTCCTGAATATATTAAAATTTTAATTCTTATTAACCCGTGAATTTGATTAAAGGTTGATTCAATTTCTTCTATTTCCGATCTTCAATCGGATGTGACGAGCTAAAATTTGTTTTTTGTTCAATACATGCTTCGAACCTTCTCATGGTCAACGAAAAAAGGAATGTTTGTTAACAAAAGATAAAATAAAAATAAAACAATATCAAAAAATATATATAAAAATAAAATAAAATACAGGCTGATTCATATATTCTACCAGGATTATATTCTAACAGGCTGATTATATTCTTACAAGGGTATATCTTGTTCAATTGTTAAATCAGCAATATATTCTTTGACAACCCTTAAATGTTAACAGAAATTACTTCAATTTTGAGAATTAATATCACAAGAAAATATTATTGATGATTGATTGAAATCACTCATATGTGCTTCCATCAAAAATTAGGTCCATATCATTAGTATGAAAATATTTTAGTATTTTCAATTTAGAAATATTGTAGGTTGTGTATATTATATCCCATGCAGCGAGTGCTACAGAAAATATCCGAGACATACTAGTAGCGACTTGTTACACGTGTTGGACAACACCGTCGTTATATTAAAACGGTTACAAACACGTAAACATTCGATAATTATTGGGCGGTCACTGATCATTCAATTGATTTTGATGAGATCGATGTCTTGGGTCGGGAGGCTAACAAGAATCTTCGTATTATACAAAAGTTATTGTTATTGTGGAGTAGCGTACTACTCATGACTCATTCATTGTTCCGATATTTTATCTAAATTTTAATTA
The DNA here is from genome assembly GCA_012934845.2 of Pomphorhynchus laevis. NCBI lineage: Eukaryota > Metazoa > Acanthocephala > Palaeacanthocephala > Echinorhynchida > Pomphorhynchidae > Pomphorhynchus > Pomphorhynchus laevis. The sequence continues at coordinate 80,739 of WNNJ02000657.1, read as the reverse complement.
TCTTTATAATCTTTACGTTGTGTATTGATAGTTATTTAGTTTATCTTCTTTAATGTCTGTGATGTTGACATGTGCTGCTTTGTTAACTATACAATGTTTTGGTGTATTTCCGCCAAAATTTATAAATAAGTGCGTCTATCAAAAATTAGGTTCATATCATTAGTATGAAAATATTTTAGTAACCTTAGTATATTCTAACGGTATATGTTTTTATGCATAAAAAATGAATGTTTATCCTCACGTCTTTAGGAATTTAAGTTATCCATCCAACCAGAAAGTAAGTTAAATCAAATAGATTTAGAAGTTATATTTAAAATTACACAGTTATAAATAATATAAAATAATTATAGATTTCTAAAACCGAAGACGTCAGATATTTATTATTAATTTGACAGTTAATTTACATGCTCAAGTTATTTTATAAGCTTTCACATCAAGAAACTTTCACGGAGAAATTATTTAATTATTATTATCATTAAAACATGGTAATTACAAATACATGCTAGAACAGAATTAACGAAAAGCGAATTATCGTAAAACGATATTTGGCTCGGAAAATACTAGCGATTCGTAAGTGTTTTTTTAAAGGACAGCATGTGGTTTGCAGTGGATGACATGATGCAAGGGTATGTTCCGTATATTCATTGGCATTGATGTTGTGATACAACATCATAGCAAATTCCGGAAATTTTTAGCCTCGTAATTTTGTGAAAACCTTTGCCTATCTTTACCAATGTGTGGTCAAAGCAATAAAGTTGTCAAAAACATTTAACAATATATACTATTCCAATATAATAAGATAACGTTTGGGCGAAACAAATAATCTATTACTTAAAGCCGGATAAATGGATTCACTCTAATTTGTACAGAATCTCTATTAATAAGAGGATATCGTTTAACTATGGCGACACAAAGATTATTTATTTAAATAGTTATTTTTTATTATTAATAATTAAATAATAATTAAATTAATAAAATACTCCACATTTACTTTTCTGCAGGCCTAAAACTGCCACGATTACAAGACAAAACGAAATTGGTGACAATGTTGCCGGTTAACTATCCAAAAAATTGTCATTATGTATTTCATTGTATAATACAATATAAGATTTACAGTATCTAATAGAAGTGTCATTATGACACAGGTATAAACACTGATAAATGATTACAATTATCCTCAATGGTCATTTCTAGTTGCATTCCAAAGTAGAGTTTTCTAAATGATGATTTTTTCTGTCAACGAAAATAAACAGTCTTAAAAAAAATAAAAATAAACGATATCTTTATTGTTATTATTTTAATTTTAAATAGTCACTCATTTAAAGTAGTAATTGCATAGCCCGGCATAATGCTGTGCTTGAAATTATTGAAATTTAAACATATGCATTGTTATATCGATTGAGATAGTAATATATGTAGCGCACGCTAGTATTGTTTTTGAGCGTTGAATTACTACAACTAAAGGTAATGTAGGCTTAGATAATGGATGTATATGACTATCTGTAGGATGATTTAAACGTTATCTAATAAATGCTAGCCGTATTTATGTAGACGTATTTGCTCAGCTAAATGCCAATTATACTCCTAACGACTTAGTCATCATAAATAAGGAAAACTAGCCAAGTATCAAGCGGGATAAAACAAAATCAAAATATGATAATCTTATAGAAGCATTTGTTATTATGGTATATTGTGATATTTACTTAATTACTCTGGAACAAACACTGATGAATGATTATAATCAATCGTATATAGTTTATGGTAATATTAACTGTCATTAGTTTTAAGCTTTATAAAATCAATGTGTCAATGCACTGCTGATCTTCCAGGCCTTATGATAAAAGCTTATGTTTCAAAAACGATATAAATAAAAAGATTATCGAAGTTAATCAAATTATGAAATGAAACTTGTTGACTTCTAATTAATGTTGATAACTTTATACGTGCGCCATTGAAGATATATTGAATTCAATACATTGAATGTTACTACACTTTTTGAGCAGTTATCAATCAGAGTATCAATAACGTCTTAATTGTTAAAGACAAATATAAAAAAGCTTTTAACTAAGTAGAATACTGATTGAATTCAATAATTGTTAAAGTTATATATATGCATATAGTATACATAATCGCTTGTAACCAAGTGTAATATTCAGCAATTGACTAAGTTCGGTAAATGATAAAGTTATAGACTTGAGTTGATTTTATAACGTAATTGCTGTTAATGATAAACGCATTAACCATAAGTAAAATTTCATAACGATTTATCTTGGCATAAAATTACAAAACGTTTATGAACTTTTGATATATCGTGCTTTAATCTTTAAATATGAAATTACTGTACCTTTGAGGTACTAGAAAATCTGAAATGATTTCTATACATGATACTATGAATGACATTTGTCATGAATGCTAAAGAATCTTTGAGTAATGAGATGGCATCAAAGAAAATTATGTAATATTAAACAATTTTATCTTATTCGAGGCCATGAACATATTTTGCTTTCAAAATAACCACGATTCCAAATCAATATTTAATTCATAAACTCTCAATTTGAAACGATTAGGCTCTATTTCAAAAAATCAAATCAGCTAAAATTGTCTACATATTTATGATAATTGTAAAATTAAAAAAATAAATAATAATGCTTAATCAATAAATCAAAATGTAATAATTAGATAATAAATAATTATAAATAATTGTTATAAAATTTTATATAACATATATCAAGTTAAAATAAAAGATTGTAATTTAATGAAAGATTGAATAAAAGTTTGTAGTTTATACATTAAATGGCTGAAGAATATTTATAGGATTTGAATTTATAGAATACACTGTTTAATATGCTAGCACATGATTGCATATGAAGGTATGCAAGATTGCATATATACCTTGTATATCATTCCACATATTTTAACAATCAAGCAAAAATGTATCCTAAAATTCACTGTAAATATTTAAAAATTGGGTTATTTTCAAAAGCACCAATACATTAGCGAAATTAATTACGAATAGTATAATATTAAGAAATTAACGATATGTTTAATTTATTAATAGTTAAACTAGAGAGAACTGTATTTGATAATTTTTAAAATTTGACTATTTTTGTAAAATATTTATTTTACTCTCTTCTGTTAAATCAAATTTTTTAATGTAATCATTAATCGGACTTTCGCTTATTTATTAAAATTATAAATAATTAGTATCTGTAAGCATTCAGATCTCTAAATCAATAATGTAAAATAAATCAAAATTTCAATACAATAATTTAAATCAAGTTAGTAATAATTAAAAACAAAAATTTAAATCAATAGCAATAATTAAATAATAATTTTTATCAATTTAATTTAATTCAATAATTAAATCAATAATTTAATACATTCATTGACGTGACTTTCCATTATGTATCAAAATTTCAAATAATTAAGATCTGTAAGCATTCAAATATCTAATTTTAATCACTCAATTGTTATCGCTATAAATGTATCATCATATATGTCTCCATATATAAGGGTTGTATGTATGTCCCCAGATATGTATCCAATACATATCCCCGTATACACAAAGCAAGCTCAAAGATAAAACTCAGTATTAAAGTATCTCAAGTTTTTTAGGCATAAAAAAAGTCACGACTTACCGTTTACTCGTGAGATTAAATATTTCACTGGCTCTCTCGTATTGATGTAAAAATCGTGTAACACTGTCAATATTGTAAAAATTTACTGATCAGGTTACTTAAATGGTAAACTTTCTCCGAAAGAAAGATGTTGTTTTCAAACAACATCATACGTATTAATGTCCAATGATAGGTTCGATTTTCTTTTATATTGTCAAGTGTTATGCATTTAAGACAATAGCACTCGAGAAGGACTATTGCATTAATCAAAAATTTGTAAACGATAATTTTTTTATTTTATTACTCCTCTCGATGTTTAAACGCCTTTTGCAATACATATTACCATAGATATTTATTCTGAGCAAATACGTCATTATTTGTTATGCACTCGAATCCTTCAGTTGTTTTATTTTGCGGATAAACGTTAAAAACAAATGAATATTTTTGTTAAGAATAATCATCAACCAATATCAGAAGTAGACTGCTGTATCCATTTGAATAAAAATGCAGTACACATTTTTATGCTTGATTAATATTATTTTATTTTTTATAATAAAGTATAAATTAACAAAACATTATTAAAATATCAAATTTACAATATATAAACAAAATAATATTAAAAAAATATTATTTATTAGTCAATTCATAAATGTAGATTTTTGTTTTAAATTTGAATTATAAATTCAATGTGTACTGTATGTTAGAATACAGTACACTGCAATGTTCGTTTAAAATTTAGAAGGAATCAATTCATTTTTTTCTGATAAAATTGAAAGAACCGGAAGAGGATAATTTAAAATGTATCAATGAATAAATAAGACTAGTGTAAGCAATGAGTCCTTACAAAAACACTAAATATTAGAAATCGATTGATTGTTCACTCATTTTAATAAATTTTTCACTTAATACAGTTTTAGGGTTCCTTAAACAAAATTATAAAGAAAAATTGTAAAATATGATTAAAAATATGCTCAGTCGAGGAATAATGACCGAAAGTAAATATCAAGCAGTTTCTCCTTATAAACTTTTAATTGAGTTATAAAAAAATCTTGATTTATCAAATCTTAATAAGAAAATTGAAAGATAATAAAATTTAAAATTTAGATAAAGCATATATTAAAGAGGCATTAGAAAAATTAATTAACCTTAAATTGTATAACATTTATACAACAATTTATAATAACTATTACGCTTATCTAACAAAATTAAACTTTAAGAAAATATATGGACAAAATTAAATATATACAAATCCTAAATATTTTGCAAAATCAAAATTATTAAAAAGTAGAGACATTTATATCTAGCTTTCCTTGTATACATAAAAACTTTAGGTTAAGGTATTAAGGCTGAAACCTTACAACATAGCAGTCACTCTTGATTACTTCTAATTCTTATTCCGATAACTCGTCGGTTATTTATCATTCAATTAATAAAAATTGACTTTTATGGAAAATTTAATCTTGTATAAATAATATAAAATCTTATAATACAATTAGAAAATAATTTTTAATCATTTATTATTATTTAATTAATGATATTTTATATTACAAATTATTTAATTTTTAATGTTTATTTAGAGTTATTTCTTCATTTATAAATAATAAAAAATATGTAGACTTAGTTAGCTGACTTAATCATTCTAGTTGAAGCATTTAACTGTGCGGATTTACCAGCTCAATTCAATACTTTTTAGAATATTCCCGTTGAAAGTCGGTGTGATGTGAACTTTAACAAATATGCAGGTACAAGCTCTCTTTCAGTTTAAAGAAAAGGTTTATGACCAGTTAGATTAGTGTTTTTCAAGCAGTGCGCCCGTGCGCACTGGTGCGCCCTACACATTTGTTAGGTAAGCCCTGAACATTTCTTTATATTTAAAAATTAGATTTTTAAACATTAGATTTGTCATTAGTTTTCTATTTAATGTTGAAAATTTATATAATAATTTATTTCATACTTTCCCGTCATTTTTTCTAATAAGATATAATTTTTTATATATTTAGGGGCCAATGGAATCAAATTACAAGAGCTCCGAAGAGTCTTCCAATGATCCAAAGACAACTAAAGTAGAAAATGAAACTGATAAGATTGATCAAGAAAAAAATCTTAATTACAGTGCTGGTTTGATTCTACATAAAAGTGATACATCTGTGAATTCAAAATCCAATCTAAGTAAAAAACAAGTTAAAATCAAAGAGAAAATACAACGAAAGTTATCTAAGTTTTGGATTCTATTGGTCAAAAAATCTTACCAATCCGGAGCACGTATGTCCTATTTGTGGAAAAAGAATGTCAAATGAATCAATGCTACCCGGTAAACTCGGTAAACATTTGAAACGTAAACACCCGGAGTTGCAAGATAAACCCGTCAGTTACTTCAAGAGAATTTTCGACCAACAAAAAAATATGAAAATATTTTAAAAGTTTAGTAACAGTTTCAAAGAAAGCACAAATTGCTTCATACCAAGTTTCAGAACTGATGGTAAATAAACATGAAAGCCCATACTCTCGGAGAGTTTCTTATTTTACCGGCTTGTCAAATGATTGTTAGTACTATGTTAAGAGAAGAAACAGCTAAGAAAATCAATATGATTCATCTATTTAATGATACTGTTAATAGGCGTATTTCGGATATGCCTTCTGATATTAAAGAGAATGTATGTGCTAGAAAACTTCAGAATTCCAATTTTCCACTTCAAGTCGATGAAACAACTTACATCACAAACAAGATACAACTTATAGCATTTGTCCGTTTCATTAACGAAAATCAAATAGAAAAATCAATTCCTTTTTTTGTAAAGAACTAAGTCTAACATCTAAAGGAGAAGATGTCTTGTGTGGGTATTTGTGTTGATGGTGCTTCTTCCATGATAGGTTGCAACTAAGGTCTTATAGCTTTTATAAAAAATCAAAATAATAACATTATTGTAACTCATTGATTCCTTCACAGAGATGTTTTAATGTCCAAAACGTTAGATACAAACTTAAGAGAGGTCTTAGATCAAGTCGTGAGTATGGTTAATTTTATCAAAACGAGACCAGCTAAATCACGAATATTCGAAAATGTATGCATAAATATGGAATCTCAACATCGGGGATTACTTTTATACACTGAAGTTAGGTGGCTATCCAGGGGAAAGGTTCTTAACCGTGTATATGAGCTACGAAAAGAACTTATTATTTTATTTGAAGAATTGCGGCAACCAATTTTTTCAAAACTTCTTAAATGTGAATTATGGATAGCAAAATTAGAATACTTAGCTTCTATTTTTCAACATCTCGACGGCTTGAACTCTAGTATGCAGGAAAGAGAGGAGAATATTCTTACATATACGAAAATGCAAGCATTTAAAAAGAAATTAAACATTTGGAAGAACAAAGTAATGGAGGACAGCCTTGAAATATTTCCCCTTATAAGAAATACAAGAAAAAGTGAACTTCTCCCTATGATTGGGATACATTTATAAGTTCTAGAAGAGAGATTGATGCACTGCTTTCCATCAATTGACACTACTCAGTACGTTTGGTTAGAAATTCTTGTATTAAATCTTCAAATGATCCGTCATTAACCCTGAAAGAGATTGAGGAACTGGCTGATATATCCTCTGATCGAGGATTAATGAAAGAATTCAAGGAAAAATCTATCGAAGAATTTTGGCTAACAATAAAAGACGAATATGTGGGAATCTCAAAAACACGATTGCTATTTTGTTACAATTTTCAACATCGTATTTATGTGAACTAGGATTTTCAACTCTCGCAACAATAAAATCCAAAAAAGGGATAATTTTCAAAAAATTGATGAAGAAATGAGAGTTTGCCTTTCAAATATAAGATCTAACATTAAAGATATTGTCGATACCCATCAAGCACATATTTCTCACTAAAATATATTTAATTAAAGTTTTTTTAATATTTATTTCAATTTTTTTCAGCTTTTGTAATCAAAATAATTTATTTACATTATTTTTTGGTGCGCCCAAAAGATGAAATCTTACAAGTGCACCCTGACACCAAAACGTTTTAGGAACACTAAGTTAGATTGTCTTTCAATGGAAAGTTATCTTTCACATATGATGGCTGAGTGCAATATGAGAGATTAGGTAATCAATCATCTGCATAAATTGGATAAATATTGTGTTTTGGGAAGATATGCATTCGAAGTTATGGTTTAAACACTGGAAATTATCCAGTGCTCGCTATATGTTTTACAGGGTCACAAATTATGCAGTTCAGATGAACTGGCACGAAGAAAGACAGTACATAAGATCCTTGTTGACTCGCTTTTGATATCCAAAGAGTTATACAAAAAGGCAGTGATCAAGCTATAATATAAACTTCTACGGTAAGTACACACGACGATGTCATATGCATTCAATTGCCTTTTTAGAAACCAAACGATTCACTCTAATAAAGAGAAAAGTTCTAAAGGCTGATCGTGGAAGGTAAAGAAATAAGAACATATTACAAATGCCCGCCTCGTCTATGCAGTTTCTTTAAACTAAAACATAGAAGACATATTGTAGGTTGTTTATATTATTTCCATATATATATAATGTTTTTGGTGTATTTTGCTCGTCACTCGGATGTGACAAGCTAACATTTGTTTTTGTTCAATACATGCTTCCCACCTTATCATGGTCAACGAGAAAAAAAGGAATGTTTTTTTACCAAAAAATAAAATACTACAAATAAAAAAATCATTTTATTCTTGATAACATATTTTTGAAATCTGAATATATTCTAACAGGCTGTATATTTACAAGGTCATATTTTGTTAAATTGTAAAATCAGCAATATATACTTTAACTACCCTTAAATGTTAACAGAAAGTACCTCCATTGTGTGAATTAATGTCACAAGAAAATATTATTGATGATTGATTTTAATCATAAACAAGTGCTTCTATCAAAAATTAGGTCCATATCATTAGTATGAAAATATTTTAGTAACCTTAGTATATTCTAACGGTATATGTTTTTATACATAAAAAGGAATGTTAATCCTTACGCCTTTTTGAATTTAAGTTATCCATCCAACCAGAAAGTAAGTTAAATCAAATAGATTTAGAAGTTATATTTAAAATTACACAGTTATAAATAATATAAAATAATTATAGATTTCTAAAACCGAAGACGTCAGATATTTATTATTAATTTGACAGTTAATTTACATGCTCAAGTTATTTTATAAGCTTTCACATCAAGAAACTTTCACGGAGAAATTATTTAATTATTATTATCATTAAAACATGGTAATTACAAATACATGCTAGAACAGAATTAACGAAAAGCGAATTATCGTAAAACGATATTTGGCTCGGAAAATACTAGCGATTCGTAAGTGTTTTTTTAAAGGACAGCATGTGGTTTGCAGTGGATGACATGATGCAAGGGTATGTTCCGTATATTCATTGGCATTGATGTTGTGATACAACATCATAGCAAATTCCGGAAATTTTTAGCCTCGTAATTTTGTGAAAACCTTTGCCTATCTTTACCAATGTGTGGTCAAAGCAATAAAGTTGTCAAAAACATTTAACAATATATACTATTCCAATATAATAAGATAACGTTTGGGCGAAACAAATAATCTATTACTTAAAGCCGGATAAATGGATTCACTCTAATTTGTACAGAATCTCTATTAATAAGAGGATATCGTTTAACTATGGCGACACAAAGATTATTTATTTAAATAGTTATTTTTTATTATTAATAATTAAATAATAATTAAATTAATAAAATACTCCACATTTACTTTTCTGCAGGCCTAAAACTGCCACGATTACAAGACAAAACGAAATTGGTGACAATGTTGCCGGTTAACTATCCAAAAAATTGTCATTATGTATTTCATTGTATAATACAATATAAGATTTACAGTATCTAATAGAAGTGTCATTATGACACAGGTATAAACACTGATAAATGATTACAATTATCCTCAATGGTCATTTCTAGTTGCATTCCAAAGTAGAGTTTTCTAAATGATGATTTTTTCTGTCAACGAAAATAAACAGTCTTTGCGTACTTATAGTTTTAAAGATTAAAATATACAGCTATATTCGGAAGATCCTGTAATACTCCATCAACGTAACGTTGAAATACAATTGGAGCGATATTAATACCGAATGGCATCCTTTAATACCGAAAATATCCTTTATGCGTAGATATTGCGAGATATTGTCGTGATTCTCGTTTGACTCCGAGCTGAAGATACGCATCTTTTATATCTAAGATTTAATATAATTCACCCACTGATATCTGCGCCATAACAACATCAAATGTAGGTAAGATGTACGTATCTAGTAATAAATTCGGATTTATTGAAACTCGGGTCGCTACAAATAAGAACCGAGCCATCTTGTTTACGTACAATTATAACAGGTGCAACTCAATCTACATGTTCATGCGCTGTATCAACATGTTCTATAATTCCGAGTTTCAATTGCCTATTCAATTCTGTCTCAACTGCTACACGTATAGCAAAAGGAATTTGCCGACTTCCCCAACACTGCGGAATTGCATCGGCATTCAAAGTTAACTTGACCTCAAAATTCTTTACGCAAGTGGTGCTAGGCTCAAATAATCCAGAATAACAGTCTAATAGATCTCGAATTTTATCGTAATTGTTCAAAGTGGACTTAATCAGTTCTATCGATTCTAACTGTTTTGAATTGTACTCGAAAGAATTTGCATAAGTTATAAAGTTAGGCCACTCTATATTGAAGACACTTCCACGTTCTCCGAAAAGAGCTTGACCCGCTGTATCTAATACAGTTGCCCATTACATCTGTGACCGTTCGTTGAGAGTTGCCATAACTTTAGATGATCCGATAGCGTCTTGAACATGTCCGCCATATGTTTTCAGGGCATGTGATGGATATAACCTAGGTTTCTCTATCTTGGAGCAAATACGTTTCAGAAGTATTGAAACACTTGCGCTTGTGCCGAATTCCATGTTGATGAGCTTATTATTAATTCTCAGCCTGATTATAGGTGCGTCTTTATCGATTCTGATCGTATTTAAAGTATTTAATTGCCGCATATCCGTTTCCATCTAGCGAATTTCGTTCCTGTTGAATGTCGATTCTTTACTTCGACAACATGCACGAAAGTGACCCCATCGGCCGTAAACAATTCTTATTTCTTGTTGGACACACTAGCTGACCATCATGACGTCTTCCACATCGTGGACATGTATCTCTATATATTGGTCTTGACTGATTTCTATAAAAAGACTTGGGTTGAATATCGCCATTCTTTCAAAAGGCGTTGATCTTTTCTGTTTCTTGCTTGATGCGAAGTGCTTCAACTTGTCCTTCTTGATCCTTGGATGACATTATTCTATGGCTACTCTGATTTAACTAATGAGTATTTTATACTCTCAATACTTCATCAAGCGAAGGAGAATCCATCTGAAGTAAAGAGTTTCGGACAACTTGAATGTTGTGTATTCATAACAATATGATATTTTATCCGATCGTCGATTGCCTGCTTCTCAGTGACAATCGTATGATTGTAGAAGTGGCAGTTACGTGCCTTCTCTTTTAATCTGGCCAAACATTCACTATACTTTTCATTTTCATTCACTGTACATTGCATGAAATCATACCGTGAGGCTATTGCATGTGTGGGAGTCACAAAATGTTCCGTGAGTAATCGTAGTATCTTGGCGAATGGCACATCCTCTATAGTCTGACCTGCATTCAATTGAATCATCAGATGATAAGTTTAAGGACCTACCCAAGTAAGCAAGAATTGTTTCTTTTGTACGTCCTTCTCAACACCTTGCGATTTAAAGTGGTGTTCAAGTTGCTCGGTATAATCCGATCATGATTCGATATTCTCAGAATATTGTATATAGACTGAGATCGGAATATGTTCTGCAACCGTAGTTGTTCAACTGCTTTGTCCGATAAGCCGTTTTAGCAGCCGATATTGCTGCAGAATGTTTTTGAGTAAAACATCCTCGTCGCCAGTTGGCATGACTACAATTATTAAACGCCAAACACTTAAAGTAGTTTCTATGTCAAAAAGCACAATCGTTTCACTTTTTTAGAGTTCACAATATTGTAAAGCTTCCCGTCACCTTCCATCACCAGTTTCTATACAAACATGGTTTCATTCATACTTTAATGTTCAGCGGCATCTTTTATCCTGAGTGGCTACTTGTTCAATGAGTTGCGCACAGCTGCTGCACACTATTATCATATAAGCAAAATTTCAATATTTTGAATAAATATTTTATATCTTGAATAATATTTTAATAATAAATTTCAATATTTGTAATAACGTTTTAGCTTTAAACTTATTTTCTTACGTGATATAGCAAAAACTATATAAAGTTTAGATAGTATAGTTTAGTTGGTAACACTTTAGTTAGGAGAGAGGAAAGTGAATGTTGGTTGGGAAACGAGAAAGAATTAGAGTTGGCTAGATTGTATGTCCTAATCAGGTCATATTAGGACTAATATTGACATAAACTACACTTTGTAACCAGACATTAGAAATATGTCAAATTTGATGAACTTTAAGAGACATTATTACCAATCATTACTTCAAATAAATCAGTTTATGATAAATTGTATAGCTGCACATTTACTGTATATTTGTCCTAATTATTAATTAGTCCTAATATGTCCTAATTAGTGCATATTAGGACTAATATGGGCATAAACTACATCTTATAACAATGCATTTTCTGCTAAATCAATAATAAGGACAAACAAATGAACAATCGATTAATATTCAATAATAAAAAACTTTTTTTAATTACAAAAATATCGAAAATCAATATTTCATCTGCTTATTGTAATGTAATTTTGTAATTTTGATGTGTTTATGGTAGGAATATTATTCTCAAATAAGCAAAATTTCAATATCTTGATATATTCAATACTGGGCAATGCTATTTAGCGTAAAAACACTTCCTTACTTGGTAGAAAAATTACCAGGAAATAAATAAAGGGTCAGAGAGGGGGAAGTAAAAGTAGGGTAGGGAAATGATGATCATTTCTCTACCTTACTTCATTTCCCCGAAGTGAGTATCATTTCAATTGTTCAATTCAATGAAATAAATACTGACTTCTTTCCTGTAGTAAATATATATAATTGTCATTTCGATACTTAATATTAAATTGTTTTTTTTAGTTTTTAAGAGCTTTGTTGCCGTTGAGTTCAACTTGGCATTTGTTTCAAAGTTTAGTATTTTCAAGTCATAAATCATTTTTTGATTATTTTTTTAATAATTTTCTTTAAGCATTTTTGATTTTATTTCTAACAGTACAATTATACTAAACTTTGAAAATGTATTTCTCCATATTTGATATTAAATATTTGCTATCAAATTTATCAATAGCTAATTGCTATTCTGTTTTAAATCGAATTTTCGATAGCTAACTGCTCTCATTAGGATGAAATTATATAAAACAGTTTTAGAAATTGCTGGTTATATGAAGATTACCACATCGCAGAAGTAAAAACGATTAGTTTTTCATCAAAACATCAGACTTAAATTCACAATAAACAACAAAATAAACAAAAAAACACAAACATAGATAAAATCACAATAACACAGTATTCAAAACAAAATTAAATATATTAAATTAATTATTATATTAATTAATTATATTATATTAAAAACAAAACGATAAATAATTTTAAATAAAGAATAAACTACAAACAACAATTTCAAAATGATTGCTATTAAATTAATATAGGGTTTATTATTAAGCATCAATTCATTATGACTTCTTTGAATGAAAATGCTGATTGTATTTTACTTTCAATAATGTTATTTTCCACCGAAATTACTTCACTCTTGTCAAACACTATTTTATGATCATCATTTAAGAAATATAACTTCCCCCTTGATCCAATTTCTTTTTAACAGAGTATAAATACTGGCTAAAACGCTTTGTTAAACCCCTCCCCAAGTGACCTATATACACCCTTTCACAATAATAACAAAATATTTAATTTACAATACCATCTTTATCGCAATGTGGTTTGAGTTCAAATATATTTTTAATTTTTGGAATTTTTCTATCATAAAGAAGTAATTTTATTGTTGTCATTATCAAAACATTGCAATAAATCAAAATATTGCAATGTGGTTTGAGTTTAAATATATTTTTAATTTTTGGAATTTTTATATTATAAAAAACTGTTATTTCTGCCATTATCATAACATTTTGCATGTTTAACTATTTTATTGTGCCATTTCAGGGACTTTAGCTAAAAGCTACCTAATAAGGGGAATCGTTGCGGCAGCATATGCTAACATTGCCAACGAATGCATTCGCGTGACCACAGTATATCATCGTCAATCAGAAGTTCAGCATCATGCAGATAGTAATTTTTTAGAATGAATTGTAGTTAAGGGCATATATGATTTATGTTTCGGTGTTAATGCTTTGTTGACTGTGTTGAAGGCATTGTGTGCGTCAATGAGGAATACACATTGCTCTGTAGACGATTCGAAGATACGTCGGATGTTATGAACAATATTATTCGTAGCACATCGATAGCTAACTCATAATTGATCTCTTAATGCCACATCTTGTAAATCTCTAGAGATTGTGTGTACGAGAGCTTTCCCGATAATACGTCTGGAAATTTCACCAATACATATAGGCCACACCTCTGATATTTTATCAAAAGCGATCAACCTGCAGGCAGTGAAAGCAGTCAGAACTTCATTGTTTATCTGTTTAGTGGCAATAAGCGTTGCGAATTTAGCGAGAGCATTTGCCAATTTATTAGACGCATACCCAAAGTCGTGCAACAGTGCGCACCAGCTGCGAGAATCAAGCCAGGAAGGTCCTGCACTTCCTTTTGTTCTTCGGGGCGCAGCCTTAATCTGAACGGCATCTACATCTGAGAATAGTGCTTCTCAATGATTCACAGATCCTTACAGTGGCGATTCAAGTACCAAATGTCTGTTGAGATCTTGAGCAATAGGATGTAGTTGTTCAAGGCGCTGAAGTACCGTTTGGCAGTTAAAAGTGTCTTTTAGTGATATTATCCTCCCCAGTTTAACTTCAGCCCTGACGCATCTCATGGAAGCTGTAACTTTCCCTCTACAAAACATATTGATGAATTCCTTCCGCTAATTCACATTATTATTTGAATGGAAAGTCCTATGTTTCGCCATATGTTGTCGGTGCTTTTGTTGCAGATAGTTCGCCTCTGCAAGCAGATCCTCCAGTTTTCCATCATTCCACCATTTTATCCGATGAGCTAGTAATTTTATGAACACTGTCGGTACTTATTTTTCCTTTTAATAGACGTTTTAGTATCAGTTGTGAAATCGCTGTAACCTCGGCATGTGCATATTTCGAATTCTGATTTTCTGAGCTCGCTAGCTCAAACAGTTCAGCCACTTTATCAACAAATTCTTAACGCGATAAAAACTCTTGGAATATAAAAAAGTTTTGGTGTCCAAAACTTGACGTTGTAAAAATGTCATTTACAATTGAAACTCTGCTTTGCATTGTTTCCCTTGCAGTTTCTCCATTTTCATCTCGAAAGCTGCTCCCTCTTGTCCGACTTGAGGCACATATCTGTATTTCATTGTCTGGATGACGTACTTTATCACTGTGACATGATATACCAACTTGGAAATCAGTAATTTAAAGGCTACTACGGTTCTGTATATCTTCGTCTGCATGCCGTACTTTTTAGTGAAGATTTTTGCAATTGGGGGTTAGTACCGGCACTCAATATGGGGTTGTATGTGGGGTTGGTGTGCGAGTCTTGCCAGCTCCAAGAGTTCCGGTACTCTCGGCAATTAGAGGTGCACTGATACGATTGGCTACGAATAGAAACGAAATGGGACAACTAGTGAATGGATTTGTCGGAGCATCAACTACATGTTTTGGTTGGGTTATGGGTCATTTGAACAACGGCTTGGTCTTAACATCAATGTTTGAATACGGTGCTATCTCCTTACCAGCTCCAGGAGACAGCAATGGGAGATGGAGAGCTTTGGGGGTAGCTGCTGCTTACGAAGCTTCTTCGGATTTAAAGACGGATGCGAGCAACTTAACTTCTATTCCTGCTGACGACCTACCTGCAATAGCTATATTGACAGCTAGAGTACTATCTAATGGCGTAAGTCTAGTTTTTAACAACTTCAACTTGGGCAGTTCAGACCTGAATGATTGGATGTCAAAAACTTTAGAATATATTGTCAACTCGGATTTATTTATAGACACATTCTGTTTTAATCCCGAAATTAATGTTGCCCCTCTCTATGCCATGAGTTTGTGGGTAACATCAGAGCTAACCGGACTACACTTCCACTTGGATGATTTATACTGTGCATCGTGAAATGACATCTGGGGAGGGAGGAATTATGCAGGAGAGCCAAATTTGAGATATTATGTTTTATGTCCATTCTTCTGTATCGTCGTTGCGATAAAATTGAGACGCGGGAATTCGATTTGCTCGAATGACATTGAGACTGTTCGAGCTATTGCAATGCTGAATCGTGCGCACATGTGAGACACAATCAAAACATTGACGTCCCGTTCGCATCGAAACTTTTGCTGCTATCCAACTGATTGCTTGTGAGGCTTCTTTCCTGATTCCTCCAGTTGTTGAGAATATCATCGGCAGGAATATCCCTCTCTACCTCATGTATTCGCTTTTGATATTTGACATGCTTCCGCTGTGAGTGGTATGCGTGTGATTCAAGGGGATTTCGGTTAGCATATGATGGTGCCAAATGATTTTAGACACAAATATCCATAAAGGATCGGGCCATCAATCCACCAAAGAGTCCTCTACACGATACATCTGAGCGCGCATTTACATCCCTGCTTGTTGTCGATATTTCGAATCAGTTTGCTTTGCTCACCTCTTGCAACCACGTGCTCTAAGGTGACTTCTCTGCACGATCTTTTAAGCTCTTTTGCTAGCACATTTCTGATATGGTCGTATCGTAGAATACTCGTACCTCAGTGTTTTCATGAGTGCATAGGTTGTGGTATAGCCTCCACCACATACACATTTTTTGGACAGCCCTGTGCCAGTCGAGACTGTGAAGCGAGGCTTGACGTTGTGTGTACTGGTCTGTCAGATAATCGATTTTAGTGAACTTTCTTGAAGTTGTGTGTACTGGTCTGTCAGATAATCGATTTTAGCGAACTTTCTTGATGTTACAATATGCAACAATCATGCTGTATCGTATTCTTCTTCTGTCGACAATTCCTTCGCTAATCACGAGCAGCGAAAAACAGCTAAATACGCCGAAAGAATCGAGCTTATCGAGTGTGGGTCTTTTATTCCGTTCGTTTTAGCCGCCTCGGGTGGCCTTGAAGATCGCGCGCATAGAGTTCTGCAACATATTGCTTCACTTCAGTCCGCACACAATGAGTCACAGTCGTGTAGCCAATGCATGAATCGTCTTAGAGTTATCCTGAACATTGCTATGTGCCGTGCTGCTTTAATGAGTATAAGGGGATTCATGTCTGCAGTGGTCGCCCATTTGTACAATAGCAACACAGGGATCATATCACCTGGAGATGAACGATCCCGACCCTTTCACAATAGGGTGTAAAAATTATAACAAATAAATATTTTCAATAAGTTTAAGGGCCTATTCGAAGGTATCCTATGAACTGTAAATCTATTCAAAAACAAGAGGCCAAACTTTATAAACAAGACTGCTGATCGAGGAACGAAACAGTGCAAGCTTATGGTTGAGAGTCAGCTTTCTAGCCAGAATACGCTGGTTATTAGTATTTACTTTGAAACAGGCTTGTCAACTGTGTCACCTCTAATACTGAATCCGCCTAGTAGCAAAATAGGATTATTTAACTATATGTGTAACATATTTGAATGCGCAGTCATTGCAAGATTTATAGACGATTTGAGTATTTTGCCTTTACACATGCAGCAACTACAGCCTCATGCCCGATCATTTTGGAGTGTCTTAATGAGACTACTAGTCTCACACAGATGGCATTAGTTGCACATTGGCAATTCCGTTCTACTGAAGCTGATTTGTTGGTTTACTTTGAAGTTTAGCAATTTCGATATTTGCTTCGCAAACTGCCTTTGCAGCACAAAATAAACAGAGGTAATCTTGAGCTAGCATATCTCTGTACAATCTTCTCGGAAGGATAACATTCGAGTAAACCTCGCAATTTTCTCCAGCACATTTCATTTCCACGGTAATAGTTTCTTAAATCAATAAATTTTGGATATCTTTGTTATCTGAATTATTCGTTAAGATGTCTGTTGTTGGACAATTTACATTTGGAAGTTGAGGTTGCACTGATTGTTCACGATTCGAACATCATGTGTACAGCAATTGATGCACACTTTGCCGTTTCTAACATCCTTTGCATACCGCAGTATGTCCATTACATGGACAGCATCTCTTGTTCGCATATTGTTCAACCATTTATATATTTAATCTCTTAAAGTTTTGCCTATTTTCCTTTAAACGTCGTCGATGGTTGTCGTTGGTTGTCGTCAAAAGTTGTCGTTGGTTGTCGTCAAAAGTTGTCGTTGGTTGTCGTCGAAGGTTGCCGTTGGTTGTCGTCGAAGGTTGCTGAATTATTCAGTTACCTTGTGTGTTTAAGCTTGTATGCGTTTTTATTGTATGTAAATTAGATCTCAAATGTAAGAGTTTGTAATAATCAAGATAATTTTAACTTCAATTTTTCAATTGGTAAACTGTTATTACCAATTTTCACTCTAATTGAATTTAGAACACCAAATTCACTCAAGAAGGAACTCGGCATTAACCGATCCATCACAATCATTAACTTTTAATTCATTGTTTTTGATTTACTACAACTATAACAAACCAAAGATCCAGCAATTATCGAAAAGATCCAAAACAACAGGCTAGAGAAGGGCAATTTCGTAAAAAGACCAATGCTATCATTGAGAAAAGAGATCACGAAAATACTGCACTCAGATTATCAGGTGATGAACAATATAGACCAAGATCACCGGCGCTACCATCCCACATCGTGTCACGACAAGCACGGGATAGAAACGAATCAAGATCAAAGCTGAAAGGTAACATGCAACGAAATCTAGTAGTTACAGATCAATTTAAGTCAAGGAACTCTGAAGCAATAGACTCAATTCGTAGCTCGCTGACCAGCTTATCTATCTCCGATAAGTCTTCGAAATAACCAGTAACTGGAACACACACGATAAGGTATCCGACCGGATCGCTTTTAACTATTCCACTAATTTCTCGTGTTTCTGCAACTACAAATAAGCATCAGCCTACCGTTCCGATGATGCTTGAACACTTTATAACTGCCAGGCTAATTGAAGATTTAACGCATTCCCCGAACGACGAGTTTGCGCTCAACAACATCAATGTTACGAACTTCTGGACACAGAAAATGGATTCAGTACCCTTTTCTACTTCCATTGATTCGATCTGTTTTAAAACATCCAAACATCCTGCCTCGCCGATATAAAATCTCCGACCTCTACTTCCGGATAACAATATTACACAAGACGCAATCTATGAAATTGCAGATTTCAATCTGCAATTGCAGACATTTACATTTTTACCAATAGCTCAGTTAGAACAACTGGCTATTGGCTCGCCTACGTCATGCCATCTAAACCAGATGCATGAACCGGAGTTATGTGTAGGATCTTCGAATCCTATCACATATACGGTGCAAGAGTTCCAAACAGCAATTGATACATTGCATGGAACAGATTCAGGCATAAATGATCATTTAACTGAATCGGCGCTTCCTTTGCCGGACGCCAATGATGAGCCCTATGCTTATGTCCTAGTGGTGGACACTCAGGAAAGAATTCAATTAGATTTCGAGTACTGGGAAAAAGAGGCTTTATATAGAGCTCATCAGCCTAGGGAACATAACGTGTTTTCTACGCAATCTCAAAGGGCAGCTCAAGATACACTTCTTGTCTGGGCATTAGAAACCTTCGAGCGGCAGAGCAGTAGGGGTACTGAGCATAATAGTCGTCAACTCCCTATAGCTCACTTCCCTGCTGAAACTGTCAGGAATCTGATCCATCACTCCACAGGTAATGACCCTGGGATGATGCACATAATTTTCTCGGTGATACCAGATTTGTTTCGGCCACCAAAAGGAGATATTGTTGATCAAATGTCAGGAGAGGACGCGTATGCAATTCTACAACAGAATCTCATACAATTGATGAAGGGCCAAATGACGGTTAACGAGTATATAGACATACTCAGTCAGCAAAACCCAACATCAATAGTCCTAGCGCACCAGGAAATGTTCATCGAGCGAGACCTGGAAGACATTGATCTTGGATCTTTGTTAGGAGAGTTAGTTCGACTACGATCTTCATCGTATCAACGACATCATGAGGTAACTGATGTTGCTGACATACCACGACTTTTAGAACAAAGTCAGGCACCAAAGCATGTGCGCTCAATCTTCCGAAATGGAGTAAGAATTGAAGTCATGCCGGTGAGTTGTCGGTATACCTTGGGGCCCCTTTTGGGCGCAAATGATTGGCAATGCCATTACAAATTTCGCTCGCAAACAAGGGGTAGAAGCATGGGCTCATATTGATGATATGATCCTTTCACACGACTCTAAGGCAGTTCTGGCCTCAGCAGTACGTAAGCTTCTTGCTCTCTGCAAAAGTGGAAATTTATCTCTAAATCTAGAGAAGAGCATTCTTCGTCCTTGCAAGAAATTAACTTTCTTGCGGGGCACTTGGTCGACAGAAGGTGTTCAGATTACATCATATGCACCATCTCGCTTTAGGGCGGCGGTGGCGTACTTGAGGATTCTGAAGTCACCTATTCATAGTCGCCAGGGAATGCGTTTGAGAGGTTTGATTAACTATTGTCTACCGTTATTTTCCACTGCGCATAAGCTCCTTTACCAGGACGAGCCTTGACAGTCCTGGTTTGTGGAGTGGCTTATTGATAAGGAGCCCATGACACTACCTAAGCAACAGAATGCATGCCATGAAAAAAAATCTTTGTGGAAGCAACCCAAAAACAAATTGGGATTGTTAGATTAGAAGGGAATATACACGCATATGTTTTACCATATGAAATTCCGATATTTGAGGCTGAATTATTAGCCGCCTGGTGTGGACATCAACTATACCCAGACGCTAAGATATATACGGATAACAAAGGTGTATATTATTCAGTACTCAAAGGGAGAGCGAAAACGGTTCCTATGGGGAATCTTTTCCTTCAGGATATGCATGGAACTTCTATACAATGGATTCCTACTGATAAAAATCCAGCCGACATACCAAGTCGCTGGTAGCATACCTTTGAATAATACTCTCCTTTTTGCTTGTTAGCTATAAAAAATAAATAATTGATGTATTCCTCCTGCTTTCTCGACGATGCTTGCACGAGTTAAAAGGGAACATTATCATCTGTCTTCTACTATGCTTGCGCGGGAGCACAGCTAATTCCCACACGTTCTAACGTGACTAAATTCCTGGGTATAAATACCCTGCAAAGCTCCCTTTTAACTCGTGCAAGCATCGTCGAGAAAGCAGGAGGAAGACAGCAAATATTTTTCAAACTTACAAATCTAATTCGGATTTTTACACTCAGGTTCTGGAGCGACTTCACAACGGAACGAATACCGGTGTTCAGGACAAGATCAGACGACTCCATGCAGCCTGAAACGGAAAACATGTTTCAAACCATGATGCAGGCATACCAGAAGCTCGAGCACCAGCTTCACGATCTGCAAAGCCAGCAAAGAAATGTTGCACAGGACGTAATCATGGCAACCCCTGCTACAGCCAACGAATTCAATGCCGCGGAAATTCGTGAAATGATTCCGCGACTTGAGACGGCGATTGCAAATTCCCGAGCCAAGTCATCCTGGAACGAGGATGACTTTGCGGATGACGGAGATTGAACAAGCATTGACGGCTGAAGCTGAAAGGACGAAATTATTTGGTGCAGCTGTTCGAAAGAGAGCGAAAATCGAAATCGACTCAATGCTTTCTACTGAACCTACAAACATACTACACTTACGGGGCTACTTGTAATATGTACCTGACGCCAGACTAATTACGTTTATGCAGTCCTTTGATGAACAAAGTCTGCGCAACAACCCAGCGATAGTGGATATGATAATAGACCTAGCCAAATTGATTACGAATTTTCCTGGCAACGTGAGTTCAATAAGGCTGTGGGACTTTTATGGTCATTATCCTGGCTGAAGAAATTTAATTATTAAAGATATTGTACAAATGAGACAAATATTTAGAGAGTTCGAATTCACACCTGAAGAACCTGGAGGATTATTAATTTTTGATTTGTCACTCAACCATGCTATGCTTCATGGTTTATTCAAACAATTTTCCAACGAACTTAACCTGTATAAGATCAACGTGCATGCCAAATCACAGATCATAAAATTCTGTTTGTTACCAAAGCACCAGCGACCGGTCATGACATTTGGATGCAGAACAGTCTATACTGTAGGTCAAAAGAGTTATGGTTGACAGAAAATAATGTAGTTTACGGTGGATTACCACTCGCGATTTCGGACGAAAATACACGTGCCTGTATTTTCCTATGCTCAGGTGCATTTGGATGGCACAATATCGCAGGTCTGATTCCCGCAAATCTTATAGCTACATTATTTATAATAATCTGAGAATTGTTTATTAACGGGCACTGCCGTCTTTCGAAGATGTCTAAAAAAAGAACACAAATATATAAATAGTTACAAGAAAAGTTTTGTCAGTTTTATTGACGATATAGTCAATAAACTGTTCTAGGCGATGGTGCGATAGCATTTGTGACATGCTCGGGTTGATGAAATAACCGTACTTTGGGCCGTCTGTTAAAAGAACGTCCCATATTTATGTGATTTTGCTTGGGCAACCAACAAAATTCGCGATATCGGCAAACCAAACTTGATGCACACCTGGAACGGTCCGTCGAATTTTGTCTATTAGCGGTAAAGAAGCTAGAGAAAAGTATGGCATTGCAAATAGGTCGCCCTGCGTAAAACCCTCCTCGAAAAGCAGGTTGTCGCTACCGAGGCTACTGAAGGCTTCTGGTACAGATTGTGTATTGCTGAGGTACACATTGTAAAGGGTACATATTGTGAAGGTACAGATTGTGAAGGGAAAAGGATGGTACATATTGTGAAGTGCTAGTGAAAAGCATGGCATTGCAAATGGGTCGCCCTGCGTAAAACCCTCCTCGGAAAGCAGGTTGTCGCTACCGAGGCTACTGAAGGCTTCTGGTATAGATTGTGTATTGCTGAGGTACAGATTGTGAAGGGTACAGATTGTGAAGGTACAGCTTCTGAAACAGATTGTGAAGGCTTCTGGTACAGATTGTCGCTACTGAAGGCTTCTGGTACAGATTATGTATAACGCACGACAAAGACGGGCATATAAATTTAAGGTTATGGAGAGCGGCTTGCCTATTGACAGAATTGAATGCATTTGAGGCATCGATGGAAACGAGACACGCGTCGGTATTTGCTCTGTACAGCGATCGCAGTTTGTGCACAGCATATTCGACACCACTCCGTTGTCCGGCCGCGGTTTGAAGATTTCCAGTTACGGCTTGTATATCCTCTTTGACGAGTGTCAAGATTGTTTTCGAAATTATTCTCCTGGCGGTGTCGCACACGCCTATTGGTCGGATACAACCGTTGCTCTTTTTTAAAGCGATAAACGGCAGCTCGTAAAAAATTCCAAGGATTTTGCTGGTACCTTTTTAGTGGAAATCCAAACTGCGAATCGTGCTAAAGACATTGCTAACATCTGAGACTGAGCTCCGAAGCGGGTTAGCATGTTACGCCAGGAAGCTGAGTCGAGGCCAGACGGCCCAGCGCCAATTTTTGTTCGTCCACTAGCCGTGATAATTCTATTTTCGTCGATTGTGTAAAAACGACATGAGTGATGTACTTTTGAATTAGGGTGAAAGGATGTAAGTAATGCTTCTTTAGGGGGAGTTTTCGCGAGTGGGTAAATATGTTGAAGTTGTGATTTGACTGATCTACCGTTCACGACTTCATCCGGACGTAGTACTGCTGCTGACGATTTTTCCTCCAAGACAGATGTGTACGCCGTAACTTTTCCTGCTGTGAGAGTTAGTAGCGGTTAATCTAATCCTTGGGCTGAAGTGAGCGTTTACTAATCAATTGGCATTGGTAGTAGGGAGCCTCGCTGTATAGAATACTGTATTGTTTTTCGTTCCAGAATTTCAGACGTCTTTCTAATACTTTTTGGTACGAAACTTTTGCAGACAACTTTTTTTAGAAGACATTATCAAGCGATACAAACTATTTAATTAAACTCTTTTGTATTTTGAAAAAAAATCTTTAAAATTTTTTTAATAATTTTTCTTAAATAATATTGTTTTATTCAAAAGGATTTATACATTTAAGGTTGCCCGCAAATGGGCCCTGTATTATACCAGTTTTTATATGAATTTTGTGTTGATCGTGGAAATCCAGCTCGTTCGAATGTGTTCACACGCTCTATATACTTCGCACGCTTTCTGTTCTCGTGATACACACATGTGCTCTCTGGGATGCGTGAGGCATTTGACGGAGCGTGGATGTTGAAAATTGAGACGTCAAAGAACGTCCGCTCTGTCGGGATACCAAATAAACCAGTACAAGCCAAGTCTAGACGAGCAGTGCGGTCTTTGCAAGTAGATGCCTTTTCAAATAAATAATTTGATTCTATTGGTGTCAGCAGAGGCTCTGTTACGATATTTTGACTTGCACCTGATAACAAGTTTCACAAGAGATCACGAATCGCACTGTGTCTGATTATTGTCTTGCCAGATAGACGACAAGAGAGAGTGTGAGTAACAGAATTATCCTCCCTACAAACGCATGTCTTAAACGCGTTGACAAGTGGCCATCCGTATCTTGTTGACAAACCATCATAAAACTCCTCGCGACGTAGTCTGTATAACCGATCATCGTAAACCCTGGCAGAAGGCCAAGCAGAAGAGCCTTTTATTGTCGCGTGCATTAACGAATTACGAAAACATTTGTCGCTCCCATCCACAATTTCGGAAAACAAGGAGTCTGAAATATGCTTTATTCTTCTAATTTCCACTGCTACTACAGTATGAGTTTTGTTTAGTTCAACTCCGACCACTGCCACTCACGCAAGACAAAATCTGGCGTATGGGATGGTGTTGAGCAATATGGATGGCCCAGACGCCTTTATGCTTTCGTATATCGCCGCCCAAAAGTTTAAATTCTGACAAACAATCGTTCTAATCGTCTCTCGCATTGCTTCTTCCCTCGAGTCAACAGATTTCAATGTATGAAATAACAATAAAGACTAACCGTATTCTAATTCGTGCATCACCGATATATCGCAGACTCCCAATTCACCCATTCCTACTGGGATACTGAAAACCTGTCTGAGGGAATCCGACATTAGTGGTATTCCACATATTTTAGAAAACAGAGTGTTCATTATTGCATTCTCTACAGGATTTAGACGGGCACGATTAAATTGACATGTCCTTAGGACGAACGCCCACCTGTGCTGAATAGAGTGAGTTAAATAAGCGTGAGCACACTGTGGGTCAATTGCGGCTACCTCGACCAAGCGATTACAAGCAACAACCAATTCCGGACCCTTTTGACGATCCACTCATCTGTAAACTCTTTTGGCCTGTTAGATATCCAAGGACTTCAGCTCAATCTGATCTTATCGGAATTGCGAAATCAGCAAAAACCTCTTCCGCGTGCTTGGCGTTAGAGGGGTGAACGAGAAGGCAGCATTTTGCGGGGTTACAGTGGAAGCCGTAAGCTGAACCTTAAGCTATCACGAAATTTAAAGCCGAAAGGCATGCTCCGACTGATCCCACGACATTCGCATCGTCTGCATACCATTTATGCGTGGCTGAAGGCACGTGACTTTGTAGACGATCGATCAGAGGGAGTGACGCTGCTGCATATGGCACCATCGAAAACGGATCGCCCTGTGTGAACCCTTGGACGGGTACCAGATTTCATTATCCACCGTCATTATTCCCGTTCCTCCGTATAAATTGGCTAAGACACCATCAAGGGCCGGACATACGAACTGCATATTTCGAAACGCCAACTTCCTGTTAACAGAGCTGAATGCGTTTAAGGCATCCAGCATTAAGATACAGTTACTCGAGTAACTTTTAAACTTGAATCTGAGATCATGAATGACTTGCTCAACTCCGCATTTTTGACCGGCACATAATTGGACACTGCCTGCGATCGTCTGAATGTGCATGCTTATTTTTCGAAGAATGACTTTGCTGATTATTCTGCGAGGAACCTCACATATTCCCATTGGCCTGACGCTACTAGTTGGCCAAGAGATACTAGTCTGCACACAGTTAATCCCGTAACACAACTGACAGGAATCTGTTTCGATGCCAGACGAATTGCGAGGCCAGCCACCGCCTCCGCCAACGCCCTTGAATCATTTCCAAAGTTATAGAGCAAGGAGCGCTACATTGATGCGTCGGTTCCGGATGGACCTGCAGATCCCTTTGTTTGTAGTGCCGCTTCCACTATCGAGGTCGCGTCGATTGATGAAAATATTATTGGGTGAAATGGCATACTCCACTATCGATGTCGCTCAATGGTTTATGTCGGATGGCACACGATATAATCTCGGCCGCTTCAGTATGTTTCTTCTTGAGGATTGAACTAACACTCTTACCATCTACTTCGGAGGATAGACTGTGTATCCCACCAAATTCCCCCTCATTTTCAAAAATCCGAGTAGCACGAGTTGTGTAGCCAATTGACATCTGCTTACATAAGTCGTTTTTCCAATCTCGTGATGCAGATGTTTTTCTACTCATCGTCATATTCGACTGAAGTAAGCACTCCTCTTCAAATAACGAATCATAATCTTCACTTTCCAATTGGGCCAGTCTCCTTTGCACCTCTTTCCGGATAGCGGCTACTTTTCATAAATCGAACCTCTGAAGAACAAGTTGACAAAGTAAAGTGGCTTTTAACAGATATAATATATCCTGATCAATTTCACTGCATGCATTGCTGTACAACGTGCTCAGGACGCGAATAAAATTACTTGATTTATTACATTTGGGAAGTGTTATGAGGTTCGGTTTCCATCTTATCGTCTTGTCAAATAATTCCCTCAATGTCGACTTTCGATGTTGAATAACTCTTCCTGTAATCGGGATCGCACTTCCGGCTAGGCTTGTATCGACATGAACATCTGTTACCAATCCCTGTTCCGCAAATGTTATCCTTGGCGAGCCGCGACAATTGAATTTGACTACTGGTCCACTATTTCCACATTTGGGAGATGCCGGTCCGTGCAGGGTTTCCCTGCCTTCACACATCTGCAACCCTTGCAGATAGCGTTCTGTCCGTTGCAGCCACAGCATCTGGGTGAGTTACGAGGTTTGCCCTTAGTCATCCTGTAGCTACTTTCTGTGTTTTATTATCTAAGTTGTCTCCGGATCAGAGACAACTTAGATAATTCAGAGCAGGAAAATACATGTCAAAGGGAATTACAAGATTTCTTGCAAAAACTGCAAATACACAGACAGGACCATTTGTGCAGAGGTATTCGGATGCAACGAAATTTGTCGTGGTATCCATGGATGGATGCTCTCCATACAAAGGGTCTCTTTGACGAATTGGGAAAACGCCATTGCTGCTGAGTGTATAAAGGCGTTAAATATGCTTGCGGACTTATGAGGGCAACTTTTGAGTAAAAAGAGGCTAGATTAGCGAGAAAAGCAGAAGTCCTCTAAAGATTCATTGTGTTACACAAATGAAGCGAACAAGGTTCTAACTTAGCAAGTGTAGCAACAAGCTATGAAGAACATTTCACTGGCACTCCTATTATTCGCTTCAAGTAACCCCAAATACATTTGTCGATTTGTTTGAATTTGACCTAAGACAAATCTTGCCAAAATATCCGTAAAGCATACTGAACAATCTGCAATATCATAATCTTAAAATAAGAGAGTGCTCCTTCGAAGGACAAAGAACCTAACTTCCTGGCAAAAGTGGAAACCAAGACTAATCTTGCCAATTTACTATCAAAATGTTTAGTGAACGACCATTTTGAGGTTAGTAAGATACCTAAGTAGCAATAACTACTACATAACTCCAAAACATCGGTTCTATAAGAAATACGATCCCGACGACGAAGGGGGCCTCCTCTTCTGAACTTTATAACCTTAGATTTATTAATATTAACAATTAGTTGATGGATGACGCAATAGCGGGATAAGGCATCCAAAGACGCTTGAGCTGGTGACAAAGACTTCGTTAATATCACAAGGTCGTCTGCATAAAGGACACATTTAATGTCGGGAGCCGAACCGCGAAGATATTCAGGTAAATCAAGAATAAATAGATAAAACAGCAGCGGGCTCAAAGGGTCGCCTTGCGGTGTAGAGCCCATTCGGATGCAATCTCCAGTTTAACCTTTTTAACGCAAACATTTGTAAATATGAGATCGATGCAACTTCGCCCATTGTGAGACTCATAAGTCCATCCTTCTACGGGCACGTGCAACTCAAGACCAAACTCACTAAAAAAAAGTATAATAGTTGCTTAAGTTTAGATGGGACATGGTTCATGAAACGCGCATTAAAATCTCCCTCAACGATTATGGAATTTTCAGAAGATAAATCACTTAAAAAGGCGAAACTCATCGATGATATCGCAAGCCTACATCAATGGGTTAAAATAGCAACCCATTAAAAGAATACCACATGAATCTATACATATTACGCTAGATGACTTTTTAACTTCCCAGTTTGTAAAGCTTAAACTAACAGCAATGGACACGCGAGGTCGGTCAGCATTTAGACGAATGACTGATGAACGAACTAGACGAAATGATGTTAAAGCGCAGATTAAGCCGGAAATAAAGATAATGGCCGATAAATCAGCCTCCGACAACCTGTTGAAGACGGAAAGGACGGATACTTACATATCAGAGGTAAGAGTGAAAACGGGCGATATAATGACCAGCCCCTTCAAGCAAAATTGGCAACTAACAACGAGGTAATACCGATAAAATTAGCGGAAAGCGCTATAGAGGTCGCTAATTTATGCAGAATTTAATAAGCATGCTTAGAAAATGCAAGGTTTACATTGAGATTTTGTTATAAATGCGATATCACATTGTTAATAGAGAATATACAGTGAATTACACTCAGGGAAAAGCACATATAATTGCAAAAAGCGAACTTATAAAAGAAACAATTTCATTTTTTCGCAGTCTAGAATTAATTTATTAAACGATCACCACTACTCAAATCTTCTTATTTACTTGTTTCGCTTTACAAGCAGAAAATACATGTATCAATGTTTTATAAATGGCATCAGCAGCTACAACTGACTTATTTTAGAAATATTAATACTTGTAGCATGTAAATTATCATTATAAAGGTGATCAGGTTATTTGCTAATGATATCTTTATATAAGTACAACCCATTTCCGTGTAACACTTTTTTTTATCATCAATACGCAAAGATGCAAAATTCAAATTTTTAAAGGGATAATGATTTTCTGAAGAGGCGGTGAAACAAGTTTGGGAATCATTGGTATAGTCCATCAGGTTGAGTACCACTAGGTTACAACTCTGGAACAAGCTTCACTTTAGATTAAAGCGCTTACACTTAAGCGCACTGAGAACAAGATATCAACTGTCTAATAATAATTGAAAAGACTGATACACTCCAAATTAATTTTTGCACTTAAGGTCTATTGCTGTCTGCCTTAACCCTGCAAATGCATTCTGTTGTTGAAAGCAAATTAAATCAGCTAACTGAGTCTACGTATTTAATATAATTATAAAATAAACAAAACATAATAATGCTCAATCAAAATTTAATAATTAAATAATAAAATTAAAAATTGTTTTTAGATTTTCTATAATTTAAATCAAGTTAAAAAAATAAAATAAAATTTAAAATAAACGTCATTTTATGAATTGACTAATAAATAACAGACGTTGTATCAGAATAAGAATTAGAGGTCATCAGGAGGAACTGCTATGCTATCAGGTTTCGGCCCCTAACTCCTCTACCCCACATAGCAGCGGTGCCAAATACATGCTAGTGATGTATTTCCTCTGATAAAAATATCTAGTATCTTATTCTAATACAAAGTATATTATTTATTATCCATTCATAAAAATTTGCCACTTAAGAGTTTAAATTTATTCTTTATACTATTGTGTTGATTTATATATTTTACTATTTTCTGCTTGATGTTATTTTTATAGTAACCTAGTTTAAAATATGTATCTATTAAATTATTTAAATGATTTTGGAGAAAGCCAATATCGTTACATATTGTTGCAATTCTTAAAATTTCATTATTTAATGTATTATATTTTATATTATATGGTATGCATGAATGCTCATGCAAAAATATGTTTATTGTAAATTTAAATATGTCATCTTTGCGATATAAATTTAAATTAGTTTTTAATTGATGTTAATTTAATGTTCATATCAAGATATACACCTTCTTTATCATTAATATTGGTTTTGTTAAGAATAAGGCTTTCTGGATAAATGTGCTCACTTATTGAATAAAAATTATTAGAAAACAAGGAAATTTAATCGAATGCAAATAAATATATAGACGTTATAAACACGAAAGAATCTGAAAACAACTTTAAATTATTTTACGCATTAGAAGATGTTAAGGAACTTAATGTCAGCTTTCATTTTTATCATGACCCGGTCAAATATCATAACAATATTTGACCATATTGTTAAATAAATCTTTCTGCGCCGTATCTAGGTTACCCAATACCACTTTTGAATATAATTTACAAATTATTACAAGAAGGCGAGGAAACATAAATATTTATTTGATTAGAAAAATCCAATATTTCGACGGCACTAGGCACGTCATCTTCAGGGTTGTAAGTAACTTTAATCAACAATTTTTATCAAGTGATAAATTTTTACTTAATAAAAATTGTTGATTAAAGTTACAACCATGAAGATGACGTGCCGTAGTGCCGCCGAAATATTGGATTTTCTAATCAAATAAATATTTATGTTTCCTCGCCTTCTTGTAATAATTCGAATTGGAAACGACTTTTACCAATTTACAAATTGCAATTCAGAATTTTCAACTAACAATAGTAGTCATTAGAATATGTGTTTGAAAGAATTTTTACAGTCGAAAGCTGGCTTCCAAATCTTCAAAAAAGCTGTCTAGATGTCTGGGAAATTTTCAATATATAATGTCTCCAGCAAATCAGTATTCTCATAATACAAGATATTTGGAGTTGTGTAATAGGCCGCATATTCACACCGAAATTTATTAAAAGAGTTTTGTTCCATCCTGCATCAGAATATTTAATGAACGTAAATAGGGGAATGATCCGTTTATCCATGTCGCAGTATTCCTTGTTTTTTATTTCTACTTTTCTCTTTTTTATCTTTCTGTTTAATTGTACGAATTTAATGTGATGACTAAATTTTATTTTCTGTTTTCTTTTCTCATTTTGTTGATCAATTGCTCGAATATAATTTAATGACTGAATTTTATATTTTATTGCTCGCCAAACATAGATGGCTGGCCAAAAATAAAAGAATTTATTATTAAATACGTAATTTTATTAAATGCGAATCCATTTTATTAAATGAATCTCTAGGTATTATCAAGTTTATTATTTGTCGCCTTCGAAATCTCATTGTCATTCATTGATGAAACTGCATTTGCGGGTCGGTGCTAAGTATCATTCTCCAGACTTATTTTCACACTAGGAAGTTGAGCCAATTTATATATAGATACGTTTTGACCTTTTCGATCTCGTCCTACTACAGCTTATACAGAATTAGTGTGAATTAGGTCTACTACTATAACCTTGTCATTGTACTTGGCAAAACAAATAAGTTGATCTAGCATCAATCTTTGAATACTTTTCTATAAAAACTTCGCCATCGCCAGTCCCAAGCGCGTGCTGAGAAAGAAGGAGGGGAGTATAAACAAGAAAATTTTATACATTGGACGGAACGAACGAACTGAACGATTGAGCTGAAAGAACGTTCTGAACGAAAGGCTGAAAGAACAAGCTGAACGAATGGGCTAAGCAAACAGACTGAACGAACACATTGACGAACACATTGAACGAACTGAATTAACAAACGGATTGAACATTCGGTCTAACTCACTAGAAAAGCATAACAAGTTAGAAAAGCAGAGATCAAGGAAGGTAATCTTGCTTTTCTCTCTGTTCGTATTAGGACTTTACTTTAACTTGGGTTTTCCCATATATTGACAGATGTTGGGCGCGTTTCAGAGCCCACCTAGCTCTCTTCAGAATACGTTTAAGTCTATTCAGGTCAGATTTTACCGACCAGTTTACTGTAACGGTAAATCCAAGATATTTTACTCTACTCGTCAAAATGGGCAGTGCTTGAGGCTGCAAAATTAAGAAGTGTGCGGAGAGCGCTAAACTCTTAAGTTTCCTTTTTTAGCAGGGGTGCCATGAAAGACGATTATCTGCGATTTATTGGAGTTTCACATAAGATTGGATGGGGTAACAGATCTTTAAATCTTAAAATAAAACGGCTGATGTTCGAGACTACATCTTTGCACGTTCGTCTAGAAAACAGGGCTGTGGTATTATCAGCGTATACCTCTAGATGTTGTTCACGTTTAGCAATCTTGAAAAGAACAATGGACCTAGCAAGATATCAGATAGGAGAAAGAGGTGAACCTTGAGGCACACCTGT
This sequence comes from Pomphorhynchus laevis, assembly GCA_012934845.2. NCBI lineage: Eukaryota > Metazoa > Acanthocephala > Palaeacanthocephala > Echinorhynchida > Pomphorhynchidae > Pomphorhynchus > Pomphorhynchus laevis. The sequence continues at coordinate 48,402 of WNNJ02000657.1, read as the reverse complement.
AATAGGGTAGAACTGATGTGTATCAGGGTCGTCTTCATAGTGGAACCGCTTGGTATACAACAATATTTCCACTTAGTTAACAATTCTCGCAGTCAGCCAAGCGACCTGAGAGAGGAAATAACGAAGGGAATTGAGATGCGGTCAAATACATCAGAAAAGCCAAGAAAAACCACCATATGAAGCTGATGATTGTTATCTTGACAAAACTGATGCATTTCACTAATTGCTGAATGAACCGAGCACCCTTTGACAAACGTGTAAAAACTCCGTAGGATTAAGTTAAGCCTACTTAAATGGTAGCGGATTCTACGCCCAAGCGAAATTTCGTAGATGCAGATGAGGGTATTTTAAATCGAAATGGGCCGCAGATATTTGGAACATAAAACCAATTTTTTCTTAGGTAATAATATAAGTCGTCGGTATTGATACAAATCTATATTGATACGCCTCATCTTAATACAGATCAACGCTTATCTCTCCTCATCCAATCTGTACCCTCATTTCCAATCCGCTTTCCGATCTAATCACTCCACATAAATCGCATGCATGAAGGTTTACAACGACTTACTCATTTCTCGAGACAAGGCTCTATATAGTGTTCTTACTTCCCTTGACCTCTCCTCCGCCTTCGACATTGTCGACAACTCCGTCCTTCTTTTTCGCCTTCGTTAAGATTACGGCTTTTCTTCTTCCTCCATAATGCTTGTCTCATATCTATAGGACCGATACTTTCGCGTCTGTTCTAATTCATCACCCTCCCATCTCGCCCTATTGTTTGCAGGGTCCCACAATGTATAGTCCTAGGTCCCCTGCTACTATATCTTCTGCTTGTCGATCTCTCTCCGTTCATCAAACCTTACTCCTTTAACGTCATGCAATTCGCCGATGACATCCTCATCTATGCTTATGCATCCGCACATCGCATACACGATATCGGCATTTCTGTTTCGAACTGTATTTCTTCTATCTACAAATGTCTCTCCAATCTCCATCTCGTTCTAAACCCCGAAAAGTCCAAAATAATGTGGATCCTCCCTCGTAAACCGAACATATCTCTTCCCACTGTATCTTTTGCCTCATCGATCATCCCCATAGTACACAGTCTCACTTTCCTAGGCTTCTATTTCGATAATCACCTTTCCCTTAAACCCTTCATCCGCAACAAGGTACGCTCGTCTAGCTTAATTCTCAGTGGCATCGTCGTATCCGCCCCCTTATCGACTTCCGTTCTTGTATGTCTCTTCTTTCATCGATTCTCTTCCCTAAAATCGATTACTGCCTCAGCCTTTTCGCCAATTCTCGAAAATCCATCATCCTACCCCTACAACGAATAATCAACTCCGCCGTTCGAGTGCTCTTTCCTCTCCGTAGCTTCGATCACACATCCACATATTTTGCCCAACTCTCCTGGTCAACCATCCACATTCGCATCAAACTCCGCCTTCTTCGCGTGACTTTTCGTCTTATCGCCGTTGGCTCCTTATCGTTCATCAACCTCCATTTCTTAGACGACACTCGCCCCACCTAGCTATCGCTGCGTTCCCGTCATACTCTCTAACTCCACGTTCCCAATTACTCCAACAACTATAGTATCCGATCTTTGCTCGTCGCCGCATCACTCGCCTGGAATCAACTCCCTCTCGATGTCGGCCGGGCTCTCTCCTTTATTACATTCAAACACCTCCTCCGTTCACACCTTATCGACACATGATTTACATTTTTGTTTGTTGTGGTCATGTAAGCGTGCGCTGACACGCATTTGTCACTTAAAATAAATCTTTTTCTTAAAGTGACAGTTGAAACAATTTTGCCAATTGATGAGCTAGAAGGTGACCCAAAGTATGAAGTAGCAAAGGATGGATGTTATCTTGTCCTGGAGAAGAATGAATCAATAATCTGGTTAGCTCATCATATACCGAAAATGGTGTGACTACAATAGGCGTGTATGAAAACGTGGCGTTAATATGATCAATAATGTCTCCTGAATTGTGACAATAATCATTTTACGGCCGAGAAGTATAAGCAAAAACGTCTGCGTTCTTTGCGTTAGAGTCGATAATTTTATCGCAGAGTTTTAGCGTCGATATAAGCGGCCTAAGAAATCTACTTATGTGGACATATGACCAAAATACTTTCGAGGCTGTGTGGATTGAATTAATTATTTTGGACTCGTAAAAAAATCTTTTCTTAGCTCGAAGTGTAGCATTCTGATTTCGACAGGCATTATACTTAGTACAATATTTTGGGTAGGAGCGTTATATCATATAAAGTCTATTCAGGTTACGTATCAGCGTTTTAAATTCAGAACCCAACCATGGAGTAAGCCAATTTAGAGCCAAATTATTAGTAATCATTATACGCTTCTCAGGGGCATATCGATTAGAAATATGTATCAACTTCTCGGGAATGTTTTGTTATTGCTAATCGATGCCAGTAGTATATGTTTCAAACGAGATAGAGGTTGCATATTCAACAAGTGGTGCTTCATCGACACGGTGCCACATAGCTTAGTTAATACAGTTTCGACGTTATCACAAGACTGCATTCCAAAATTGTGAAATCAAAAATCAAAACACAATGATCACTATTACCGATAGGAAGATTATCATACAAATATTGAACGCCATTGAGCGATCGAGACAAGACAAGATATATTATTGAGAAAGTCGGCATATTGAATGAGATGAAGATCATCATGAAAGAAGTTCCAAAGAGACTTATCATCTGCGCACCTGAAATGCGGGGCTGCACCATCAGTACCGATATGATTACATAATATATCAAAATCACTGACTAAGATGAAAGGATAATGTTGTGTATGAACGAACACACTGCAAATGTATGGCAATGACGATTATCACTGGCAGCAATGTGCTTGGCGGTATGCCTTTGTATTTTGACTATATATGTCGGATAGCGACTGTTTCTGAACGCTGGTGTTTTGTTTGTACTAAAAATTAAAAAACGTTAGCGTTTGCTTTGCAATGTCTGAAAACACAACAATTGGCGACGAGGGTGGTTCAAAATTTTCGTCGAACGACATTATGAAAATTGTATGGGAACAACAACGTACATTGACGAAGTTGATGGAAAGTCTGCAAAATCGTGAAAATCCCAATAAGGATTGCAATTTACCGGCGTTTCAGCATTTCAATGCAGATCACGATAAGTGGATTGATTACGGGATTCAACTGAAGAATTTTTTGGGCATGCACAGAGTTGATTCACAGATGCGACAAAAACAGTTCTTACTGTCCAGTTGTGGTCAAGAAATTTTTCGCTTGGTTGGACAATTGATTCCGTCTTTCGAAAAAGAGGACATTACTTTCGAGATGATTATTAAGGAACTCGATCGTCATTTTAAAAAGCCGATGCATATAGTTGCAGCCAGATTCGAATTTACGCAATGTCGACAAAAAGCCAATCAGTCACATAAAGATTGGATAGCGGAAGCAAGGGGCCTGGCTAGTAAGTGTTCGTTTTTCGATCAATCCATTCAAACCGAACAGCAAGCAATCGACGACAGATTGAGAGATCTGGTAATTGCATATACTCCAATCGAGGAAATACGTATGAGTCTATTACGATTAGACAATCCTACGTTAGACGATGTAATTAGGATTGCTTCTAATTGGGAAATGACACAAGCTACTAAGCACTTGTTAGCGACGGAAACCAGCTCGAATTATGCAAATGACTCGAAAAAGGATGTTGAAATTTCGCATGTTAATAAATTAAGTGCTGGACGTCGATCACAATGGAATAAAAATTCCATGCCTCGTTGTACACGATGTAATGGTTCAAATCACGTAAATGAGCAACAGTGTTGGGCTAAGAACGTAAAATGTCACCGTTGTGGTAAGATAGGTCATATTCGTCGATGCTGCAAGGTAGCACTACAAAATATTCATCAGTTGATATCAGACGAGAATGGTGATAATAAGGCTGTAGAGTTGGCTTTTCTCGAAATTCAAAACGTTTGTCGAAGGGACCATATCCTGGGACCGACATTGGAAGTGAGAATAAACGGAGTTCAAGTGGAAATGGAGTTTGATACGGGAGCAATGTTGTCTGTAATATCTCAAAAAACATGGTCAAGTTGTGGTTCGCCTGAGCTAAGAGCGGGAAGATAGCTGAGAAGTTTTGGTGGAGGGTTGATAAAGAGCATAGGTCAATGTCAAGTGACTGTAGAACTAGATAATGTAGTCAAATTGTTGAATGTCGAGGTCGTATACGAAACAGAAAAGAGCTTGTTTGGACAACCGTGGATAGAAGCATTTAACATGTCCTTGCCACGTCAAGTAAGATCCCGCCCACGAGCTATCAATCAGTTAAATTTAAATCAACAAGGTGCATCCGATTTAAACCACATGTTACTCAGATTTAAGGAGTTATTCAATGAAGATCTTGGGAACATTAAGGATTTGGAGATAAAGTTACAAGTTGATCCATCGGCTATTGCACGATGCATTCCGGCTCGTCGCGTACCACTGCCATTAAAGCCAAAAATCGAAGAAGAGTTAAAGCGCCTTTTATCGAATGGAACATTAGAGCAAGTTGATTCAAACTGTAATTATATTGAATGGGCGAGTCCAATTGTTTCTGTGCTCAAGAAGGATAACTCAATAAGACTTTGCGCTGACTTCAAGGCGACAATTAATCCGTATCTGAATTGTGATTGTTTCGAATTACCGACATTTGAGGAGATACTGAGCAAAATCGCAGGAGGCACCTTGTATTCAGTATTGGATTTAAAGGATGCGTATTCACAAATGAAAGTTCATCAAGACTCTCGAAAGTATTTGACCATATCGACACCCTTCGGATATTATCAATATCGTCGATTACCATTTGGGTTATCCATTGCACCAATTTTGTTCCAGCGTTATATGAATCAATTACTCGGTACGATTCCGGGCGTCGCAGTTTATCTGGATGATGTTGTAGTTGCAGGTGAAACACGTTCAGAACATATAGACAGACTTCGAAGTGTAATGACAAGATTATTGAATGCGGGAATACGAGTTAAACGTGAAAAGTGTTTATTTCTTCAAGAACAAGTCAAATTTCTGGGACACGTGTTAGATAAAGGAATGGTAAAAGTTGATCCAGAGAAAGTTGATACTATTCAAAATATTTGTCCACCGTCAAATCCTAAAGAACTGCGAACGTTCTTGGGAACCATAGGGTTCCTTGAACGTTTTATTCCTCATTTGCGGTCGCAGTGTGCTGACTTGTATTCGTTAACGGGTGTACGAGCGAATTGGAACTGGACAGATCGGCATCAAAGCCAATTTGAATTGGTCAAGCAAAGTATGCTAAAACCGAAAATTTTAATACCATATGATGGGAAGAGTAACCTGAAGCTGTATTGTGATGCTTGTGAGAGAGGCTTAGGAGCCGTACTGCTTCAAGAAACTAAAAACAACCGTTATCTGCCGATTGCATACGCATCAAGAAAATTGAGCAGCGCGGAAATAAATTACTCGCAAATCGACCGGGAAGCACTTGCACTTATATTCGGTGTCAATAAGTTTCGATATTTTCTATTAGGTAGAAAGTTCGTACTCATCACTGATCACAAACCTTTGAAATACATATTCGGAAATCAACGTAATTTGCCAAAGATCGCGAATCAGCGTTTAGTCAGATGGGCATTGTTGTTGAGTCAATTCGACTACGAACTCGAATGCATTCCAGGAAAAGATAACATAATTGCCGATGTCCTCTCCAGATTTCCATGTCAAGGCCTTGACTGTGCAGAAACGTCGGGAACAAATGATATCTGTGTGAATTTGTTATGTGAGGACACACCTTTATTATCCGCAACAGCTATTCGCGAAGCTACGAAACAAGATTTGATTCTAAAAAAGGTGACGCAATATGTGTCGATCGGTTGGCCAAACAAAGTTACAGACTCGAACATTCATTATTACAGCACAAGACGCAATGAGTTATCATTTGAAAATGGAATTTTGCTTTTAGGAGCGCGTGTATTAATTCCGACGAGTCTACGGGAGACAGTTTTGCGAGCTTTGCATGCAGGCCATCCGGGAATTGTGGCTATGAAGTCCTTATCACGATATTACGTATGGTGGCCTGGATTGGATGCTGATATCGAGCGCTCAGTACAAAATTGTAACGATTGTCAGCGTTTCCGGAATAACGAACCTAACCATCCACTTCACAATTGGCCTGTACCCAGCGATATATGGACTAGGATTCACGTAGATTTCGCCGGACCATCCCAACAGGAGTATTACTTTGTGGTTCAGTGTGCTCTATCAAAATGGCCAGAGGTTATTAAGATGCAATGTACAAGTGCTCACTCAACAATAAAGGTATTAAGAGAAATATTTGCCAGAAATGGGGTTCCGGAAGAGCTGGTATCAGACAATGGTCCCCCGTTTCAGTCTTCCGAATTCGCGAATTTTTTGCAGTCTAATGGAGTAAAGCATGTAAGAGTATCTCCGTATCACCCAAGATCAAACGGTTTAGCGGAGAGGTTTATTCAAGTACTAAAGAATAAAGTGATCAGACCTTACAATATACACGATCGTCCAAAGCGATTGCAGCAATTCTTATTGTCGTATAGAAACACACCGCACAGTGCCACAGGAAAACCACCATCAATTGTCTTTACCGGTCATCGTTTGACTACCTTATTTGATCGTTTGAAACCGAATCTACGTTCTACACTTGAAGGTTATCAAGCAAATAACAAAATACATTTCGATAAGAAATCCAAACCGAGGGAGTTTTATTCAGGAGAAAAGGTGTGGTATCGGCAGAAAAGTAACGAACCGTGGTCGGCGGGGGAAATAGAAAAGCGCTCAAACTGGACATCGTATGTCGTGAGCAACGCTGATCAAAACTACAGATTACACGCCGATATGCTTCGTAAAGGAGAAGGTATAGAGAATCGAGAAATTACCAATGATGCAGACAATGATCAAGAGAAAATGAATTCAACATTGTCACAGCGGATTGAGATAACTAGTGATCAAAGTCCACTTACCATTACGAATTCGGCGGATGAAAAAAATCTTGAACATGATAATTGCCATCGCCAATTACCTAGACGATCAGAAAGAGTCCGTAAAGTACCTGTTCGATATGGCTGGAATGTGGCGTACTAAAAAGACCACATTTATATGGGGAAGAGGAATGTTGTGTATGAACGAACACACTGCAAATGTATGGCAATGACGATTATCACTGGCAGCAATGTGCTTGGCGGTATGCCTTTGTATTTTGACTATATATGTCGGATAGCGACTGTTTCTGAACGCTGGTGTTTTGTTTGTACTAAAAATTAAAAAACGTTAGCGTTTGCTTTGCAATGTCTGAAAACACAACAGATAATTATTGTTGAATGCACGTCTTATAATTTCACAGAACTCTATACTCAAGCAGTCTGACTTTGATGTTTGGTAAAAAACGCCGATTGTCAGTATTACCAAAAACAGACATATTTACAATCAACAATTCAAAAGTACCACCTGCATCTGAGTAAGTAAATATGTGGTTTATTTTTACGCCAGATTTGACATATAAAGCAACTCCTCCCCCTCTTCGATGTTCAGTCCGGTCAACACGAATGATGTTAAAATTAGGCACGCTTATAATACTATCTATTCCATCACGAATCAATGTTTCAGAAATGGCAAATATGCCAACCCCCGAAGATAACATTATATGGCGACAATCATTGAATTTACATAATAGGCTAGGTAGGTTGCTATATACAACTTTTAACCTATTATTACAGCAACCATCGACGAGTACAACGCATACAAATTATCGAAGTTTACAATCGCACCTATATTTTTCAAAGAATATTGTTTCTTTTCATGTGTTAAGGAAGCCAGTGGACAAATGGTTTCCGTTGGCAAACCTGAAAATTTTGTATGCATAGATTTTTCTCATCAAAGGACAAGCGATTGAATATCTTATATTACCAGATAACCAGATAATATTAAGCCTAAACATTAATGACAAAATTAAAACAATTTTTAATTTTTTTGTTTTGTTAAATTAAAATATTGTATTTATCTTCGACCTAACTTTTTAGATTTCACTAAAATTAGGAGAGTAAGTTAAGTTGACGATTTGTAGACTATAAAGGAGGTTTAGTTAATTTATATCTTATCAAAGTTGGGAAACTAGACATTTAAAAATAAAAAATATTTTATGGAGAAATTATTAAATCTCAGTAAATTAGTCATTTGAAGGAAGAAGATGGATAATAGGTTGATGACATGAAGGAAGTGATGTATAAGTAATAATTATAGATATCCGCTATTAATTGCGAGAACATATTTATATTACTTGATCTGTATATAGTATTTGTGGCTTTTTATGCTAGATCAATAACACTGCCACATGCTATTGTTTAAATCTAAGCATAACATTTAATGTGGAACATAACATTTAATATAATAAATGTATAAGTTTCTTAATTTTTTATTTTTAAAAATCTTTGTTTCCTCGCTTATAAAAACGTCGCCATCGCCGATCTCAAGCGCGTGCTGAGGAAGGAGTAGGGGAGTATAAACAAGAAAATTGTGTCAATTGGACGGAACGAACGAACTGAACGATTGAGCTGAAAGAACGTTCTGAACGAAAGGCTAAAAGAACGAGCTGAACGAATGGGCTTAACGAACAGACTGAACGAACACATTGAACGAACGGTATTAACAAACGGATTGAACATTCGGTCTAACTCACTAGAAAAGCATAACAAGTTAGAAAAGCAGAGATCAAGTAACGTAATCTTTACTTTCTCATTGTTTGTATTAGAACTTTACTTTACTTCAATCTTTTAATTCTTCAAGACTTACGGTCTCAGGTCCATAATGATCTGAACTCCCGGCCGCACCAGCATTCCGCCTTTAACTGAACCATTCGGTGTGTCTAACCCCCCCCTAAGAGTCCAGTCGAGGCGGACTATGGTCGGTAATCTCGATATGAGGAGCTTGAGAAATTTTATCTGATCTGGGGGACGTCCTGTTGAGAAGAAGACTTATCCCGAGATAACCCAAGTACCTTAAAAGCGGACTTGGGTTTTCCCATATATTGACAGATGTTGGGCGCGTTTCAGAGCCCACCTAGCTCTCTTCAGGATACGTTTAAGTCTATTCAGGTCAGATTTTGCCGACCAGTTCACTGTAACGGTAAATCCAAGATATTTTACTCTACTCGTGAAGATGGGCAGTGCTTGAGGCTGCAAAATTAAGAAGTGTGCGGAGAGCGCTAAACTCTTAAGTTTCCTTTTTTTAGCAGGGGTGCCATGAAAGACGATTATCTGCGATTTATTGGAGTTTCACATAAGATTGGATGGGGTAACAGATCTTTAAATCTTAAAATAAAACGGCTGATGTTCGAGACTACATCTTTGCACGTTCGTCTAGAAAACAGGGCTGTGGTATTATCAGCGTATACCTCTAGATGTTGTTCACGTTTAGCAATCTTGAAAAGAACAATGGAGCTAGCAAGATATCAGATAGGAGAAAGAGGTGAACCTTGAGGCACACCTGTAATAGGGTAGAACTGATGTGTATCAGGGTCGTCTTTATAGTGGAACCGCTTGGTATATAACAATATTTCCACTTAGTTAACAATTCTCGCAGTCAGCCAAGCGACCTGAGAGAGGAAATAACGAAGGGAATTGAGATGCGGTCAAATACACCAGAAAAGTCAATAAAAACCACCATATGAAGCTGATGATTGTTATCCTGACAAAACTGATGCATTTCACTAATTGCTGAATGAACCGAGCACCCTTTGACAAACGTGTAAAAACTCCGTAGAATTAAGTTAAGCCTACTTAAATGGTAGCGGATTCTACGCGCAAGCGAAATTTCGTAGATGCAGATGAGGGTATTTTAAATCGAAATGGGCCGCAGATATTTGGGACATGAAACCGATTTTTTTTCTTAGGTAATAATATAAGTCGTCTGTATTGATACAAATCATCATACCTGTTTCCACTATATTGAAATTATTGTAACTCTTCAAAAAAAGTTCGCCCCCGAGAAGGCCTATTAATAGGTATGAATGCTAATTTCTCGAATTGAACAAAAATTAAAGGAAATTGCTCATTTGCTTTTAAACTCACATATGCATTATCATGAGATGTTACTTTGCCCCAACTTATTCTTCAAAAATTATCAACGAATTATCCTCTAAAACTAACAAAACTTAGAGGTTAAAACTAACCTTTTATGACGAAACGTGACTTCAATGCTTATTACTCTTACCTTTTCACGCTAATATTTAGACTTGACTCGTCATTCTTGAAATAGTCTAGGTATTTCAATCCAATATTTTATTTCACTTGCTACTTATTATGGTCACAACGGATCCAGCCGATTTCGTATTTGCTTCCATACATGCAAAAACAACTACAGACCTTAGTAGTGTATGGTGATATATTCGTAAACACAAACCAGTTATCGGGGAAATTGCTGTTACTACTTGCTACTTACTACTTACCTCTGTTGTGCTGCCCTCGTAGGTAAGCTAATGAAGAATGACCACTTAAACGGTGGAGACGTTCTGAACGCTAACAAAACAGATTTGTGCTTAATAAATAAACTTGATATCTCTCAGTCGACTCAGACCGCTGTTATACATGGAACATCAACAAAAGACAACATATCTTCCAATCTATCGTCGTCATCCGTTTGCTTACTAACTCCTTCGTCATCTATGAAATCCGTTCTTGAAACTTCTCTCACACACACTCCTCCTTTAACTACAGATAAAACTTCCCATAATCTTCATCTTCCTAACAATGCAAACAATAAAGGTCTTCATCTCGTACCTCATTTTTCCTATTCATCCCCACATCTAAATACATATCATACTTCTTTCTTCTCTTCACGCACTCCTTACTCTACCTCTATCGTATCACTTCTCAATAATTTACATCCTTATGTCAAAATTATCTTCAGTAACATCTCCGTTCAACCTATTCAACAATCCACTTCTGTCACACATGCTCCAACCGTATCACCTATCAATAATTTACATCCTTCCATCAAAATCATATCCAGTAACATCTCCGATCAACCGATTCAACACTCCACTCCTGTCACACATGCTCCAAACTCTCTTAAATCTTCACTTAGCACCCCTGTCATTCCCACGTTAATCTGCTCTTCTGCCTCTACTGCTACCAGGTCTTTCCGTCCACCACTACGTAATCGTTTTCTTTCGCGCGACCGATGCATTATCATATCTAATTTAAAGGTTTCCGAATCTGCTTCTCCTCAATGTCACATCGATGATGATGTATCTGCTTTCAGGTCTATCCTAGCAACCATTCTTCCTGATAATAATCCATCCCTCTTCAATAATATCGCTCCTGTATCTTTGATCTGTTTAAACAAATCCACTAAATCCAATCATCTCAGTCCTCCACTCCTAAGAATTGTTTTCCGACATAGTTCACATGCATCCTTGGTACTTTCCCAACGTTTTAAACTTCTTACCACTTTGTCTACTAGTCGTATCTTTCCTGACCGCTCCCCTTCTGATATTGCCCAGCTCAATTTAGCTCGCATTGAGAAACATCGACGTGAAACAAACGGCGAGTCATCCTTATCTATACGTCAAATCAATGGAAATTTTCACGTTGTACACACAAGGCCAAAAATTCGATGGCGTCCCATCTCTCCCCCTTGTCTTCTTCGCTAGTCGATCTCGCTCCTAAGCATACTTTTCGTCTTAGTCTATTCAACACTCGCTCCATTCTTCATAAAGCTGATATGCTCCTTGATATCTTCGATCAATTTTCTATCGATATTCTCTGCATTACCGAATCCTGGCATTGTGACTCCGACGATCTTGCTATTCGTCGTCTATGTCGCTCTGGTTGTTCTTTAGTTGAATCAGCTCGTCCAATTGCCTCTCATACATCAACTAATTTTAACCATGGCGGTATAGTTGCCATTGCTCGTCACCCAATGTCTTTACGTAAAATCAACGTTAACATCCGTTACACCTCGTTCGAATTACTCATATGCAGATTATCAACTCCTTTCCCTCTGACACTTGTGATTGTATACCGTCCAGGTTCAGTTGCTCCATCACGTATCTTCTTTAACGACCTTGCAGATCTAATGTCTCACTGTTCATTGTCTTATACTCCTTCTTTTGTTCACGGTGACTTTAACATTCGTCTTGATCGCCCGGCTGACTCTGACTCTATCACTTTGACAAATCTTCTTTCTGATTTTAACAATAAATTACTTTCAACAAGACTAAATCATATTCTCGGCGGTGCTCTCGACATCATTGCTGTCCCTATCTGCTTCAATACTATACTTCCTTGTCAATTACTGATCCTGGTTTGTCCGATCATTTCCTTGTCACTCTTACTCGTCCCCATCCTCCTTCTCCGCCTCCACCAATATCCACACCAAGTCGACCATGGAAACTTCTCGACATCCCTATTCTCTGCACAGCCTTACTCAATTCTTCGCTCTTTTCACTTCCTCTTAACTATCTCTCTCCCGATGATCTCTGCATTCTGTTTGATTCTAAACTTATGTCTATCATCAATAAACTTCTTCCTAGTCGACTCCGACGCTCTCAGCGCTTGCGCCATGCTACCTGGTTCGATTCTCACTGTAGTCTTTCTAAGCGTCGGCTCCGTTACTCTTTTCGTGCGTATAATCGCTTTCTTAAACCTTTGCCCAACTCACTCCCTCCAAATCTCCGTGATTCCTACTTTTCTCTACGCCGTTCACATCTTATTCTTATACGTACTAAACGTACTATCTTTTGGCGAAATCAACTCGAGTCATCTTCCAACTCTAAATCTCATTGGAAAATCTTAAACTCAATTCTTTAACGATCATCTACTTCTTGTAATATAAATCCTGATGAATTTTCTTCTTATCTACAAACTAAGCTATCTAATTTACTTTCCCTACTACCCGTAGCCCCCTTGTACCCACTCTTCTCTTTAAATACTTCCCTCCCAGAACTATTTCACCTTCTTCCCGTTTCGTCTGATGAAGTTTCTTCGGTTCTGCTGTCATTACCTAATAAAACCTCTCCTTCTGACCCAATTCAAACTCACTTGCTTAAAAATATCTGCTCCTCTATCTCACCCTTCCTAACCACATTGTTCAACTCGTCCATCCGTAGCCGTACATTTCCTTCCATCTGGAAATGCACCACTGTTCGTCCTCTCATCAAAAAGCAATCTCTCGACTCCTCACTACCATCTTCGTACCGTTTAATCTCACTTCTCCCAACCCTCTCCAAACTCCTTGAGCGTCTCGTTCTCAAGCAAGTTAATGCATATATCTTTTCCTCTAACTTGTTTCCTCCCTTCCAAGCCGCTTTTCGCTCTAATCACTATACTGAAATTGTCTGTCTTAAAGTTTATAATGACTTACTCATCTCGCGCGATCATAAATTATGTAGTGTCATAGTTTCTCTTGATCTATCGTCTGTTTTTGACATCGTCGATCACTCAATTCTTCTGCATCGCCTTCGTCATGATTATGGCTTCTCTTTACCCACTGTATCACGGTTTTCTTCATATCTGTCAAACCGTACATTTCGCGTCTATTCTAACTCTTCTCTCTCCCATCCTTCATCCATCCCGACCAGTGTTCCACAAGGCTCCGTATTAGACCCTGTGCTTTTCTCTCTTCTTCTCGGTCACTTTTCTTCGATTTCTCATAAATTTAACTTCCATGTTATGCAATATGCTGATGACATTCTCATCTATGCTCACGCACCTGCTTATCGTATTCATGATCTTAGTGTTTCTGTTTCCAGCTGTCTTGTCTCAATTTCCTATCATCTTTCTTCCCTTCGCCTTTCTCTGAATCCTGATAAATCTAAAATTATGTGGATCCTACTTCGAAGCTTCGGGGTAGAACCTCCTTCCGTATCACTAAATTCTACAATTCTTCCTATCGTTGATAATCTCGTTTTCCTAGGCTTTCATTTCGACAACCGACTTTTATTTAAACCTTTCGTTAGTGATAAAGTACGCTCATCTACCTTGATACTCCGCAATCTCCATCAAGTTCGTAGATTGATCGATTTCCCTTGTATGACTCTCATATCTTCTCTTCTTTTCTCAAGACTTGATTACTGTCTTGGTCTATTTTCCAACTCACCTAAATTCACTCTTCTTCCTTTACAACGCATCATCAACGCTGCCGTCCGAGTTCTCTTCCGTATTCGTCGTTTTGATCATACATCCCACTATCTTGTTTCTATTGATTGGCCTACCATTTATTGTCGTGTTCAAATTCGTCTTCTTATCATTGCTTTTCGCCTTATAACTTATCATACCCCTTCATTTCTCAACCTTCCTTTTCTCGACAATTCTCGTACTGTGTATTGTGCTCTGCGTTCCCGTAATTCCCATCTTTTACATGTCCCAATCTACTCTACCTCTTTTGGCTTCCGCTCCTTCGTTGTGGCTGCTCCTCTCTTGTGGAATCAACTGCCTATTCATATCCGCCATTCAACATCTATGCCGTACATCAAACGCCAAATACAATTTTATTTCAACAATTAACTAATTATCTGTGACCTTTGATGTTCTTTTTTGTTTGTTAGTGGTCATGAATGCGTGCATTTTGCACGCATTTGCCACGTTAAATAAATTATTGTATTATTATTAAATACCACTCAAATTCGGTGGTAGGTTGGAGCGGACATTTATAGATGTCTGCGTCTTCAACAACTTGGCTCCATTTTACCACCTAAGGACTGTCGATGAAGGTTTCGAATACCACGAGAATCGGAAAAGAGCAAAGTATCAGGAACGAATTAGTGAAATTGAACACTCGTCTTTCATACCGTTTGTCCTAGCAGCTACTGGAGGATTTGGTCCGACAGCGAAACGGTTGATGCAGACAATCGCTGCAAGGATGTCCTCCAAACTGCAACGAAGCTATAGCGATATGATTTCGCTTATACGAACACGATTCAGCATAATTCTCGCGCGTTCTATTTCCTGCTGCATGCGGGCTCTACGATCACGAATCGGTGAATTTACTCGGCCCATGGGGAACGCGGTGACTGGAATAGCTTCAATTGGATGAATGCATTATTTTTTTTTCTTTCTACGTAGGAATGTTTCATAACTTTTGTACATTTACGAATTATGACAGTAGTGGCCCATTTGAGGGAACCTTATTTTCTATATTACGAACAATAATAAATACCACTCAAATAGCCTTTGCATTATATAACAATCTAAAATGCCCTCTTTAATAGCTATTCAACAACGCGTAACGCATTATCATCGGCGTGTACAACACGCGACAATCTGTCATTTAAAGGTCATCCGCAATCCGGCACCCATTCGCTTCCAAGTTACAATATATTCTAAGCTTATTTCAATCTTACGTTCATTATAATGCACCACGTGCCATTTATAATTTTGCTGGAAACAAGTATGTTCAGATTATATATATGAAACAGAATTTACAAATTAAAAGGTTTCCGTGGAATGAATCATTTTTTTGGAATATGATAGTTTAACGAAAAAAAAATCAAATACAAAAACTACTGAATTACAGCTGCTTGCTGGCCTTCATTTCCTCCTCGGCCTGTTTGCGGTTTCTGTCGTGTGGAAGAAGTTTATCGGCGAAGCAACCTTTGCAGTATATTTCTCCATCCTGATTTTTATATGTACCCAAAGTCAACGTTGTATTCGAAGTTTTACATCTAAAGCACTTTTCGTGCCATTGCGAACTGCACGCACCAATTCTTTCCGCAGCATACACTGTGGTTCCACATCGTGAGCACTTTTCAATTGCTCCACCAAATTTCGATCCCATTGTTTCTCGTTCATGCTCAGGAAAAGACTCAGCATTGTCGATATCGATCTTCGCAGTTGTCGTACGCGGCTGTTCAATGATCATGATCGTTTGGATAGGTTGCTGGGGCATTATTTGTATGTTAGAAATCGGGCTGGCCTGGATTATTGGCAGTGTATCGGGAATTTGGTGCACTATCTCAGTCATGCATGACACGGGAATTATTTCGTCGTACTCATTCATTGGGGCATGGTTCTTGTTGTTATCTTTGCAAACCGGTAGTCCCATCACATCACAAGTTCGGCTCGAAGCACAAGAGTTTGGCTCGAAGAGGCGTTTCCCGGGTTCACATGCTTCCTGGTGTCCACCATCAAATGTCAATATTGGGATTTGGTCAAGTGACGCTAGCATTGCTTTGGCGTTGCCTCTCATTATTGCAATAGAGATGCGCTGGTATAAATGCGAGATCGTCACGGCGTATCTGACTCCGCTTGTCCGGCTCATGTTATTTGCAATCCGTTGTATGACACTGTTTCCCTCTTCATTCCATCCCCCAAACGACTCCACTACAGCGGCTGAGAATATATACCCCGCTGCTTCGACCCTGCTCTTGTACTTTCGGTCTTTAACATTAGCCGCGTACGATGTAGCGGCGGCGAGCTGTGCGTTAGCAGCTGAGCGACGATATGCCGTCTGTTGTGGGTGAGTGACTGCAAAGTCGATTGCATGGGGAGGATCCCCATAAAATAGGATGTCTGCCGGCCGTTCACGTAGGTCCGGGATAATACCTCGCACTTCCAGAGCTACATCAATTCGGGCTGATTGTGCGGCTGCGAATACCACGTCACGAATAGCATTATGCCGCAGTCCTTGATAACCCCCGTATTGGCATGTTAGCGAGTGTATGCCTTCCTTATCAGCTATGCGCATGCAGCGGCCGCATCTATAATCCTTTTCGGGCAAAGGAATCCCAAGCCACATGCGGACTAGAATACAGAACTGTGGGGGTGTTAATTCCGTTCCAGATGCCGCATTTGGTACAGCACTAAGCCAAGCCCCAGCTTTTGGACACGACACTGCATGTAGTCGGGCACGATCCATTTCGCTAGATGATTGTATCAGCTGTGTCGAGGCGAGATTTTCAATCAGGCGTGAGGTTGATGATTGACCGCCCTCCGTAGACTGTATGAAGTGAGATCCCACTGTGGTTCTAAGGGTGGCTAATGCCTCTGAATAGCCAGGAAAAAGTGTAGGATCCAGACTGTATTCTTCTCCGACCTGCATCACGCTATGTATAAATGCGCTCTGGACATGCGCCGCATTGCATCTTAGGCCAAATCCACCCAGACGGATTGGGAGTGTCATCTCCCAATCTTGTCATGTAAGCGTGCGCTGACACGCATTTTGTGGTCATTTTGTGGTCATGTAAGCGTGCGCTGGCACGCATTTGCCACGTTAAAATAAATCCTTTTTTTGTCATATCCCAATAAATTGTCATCTCCCAATTTATTTCCGTGGAAATAAAACTTATCTGGAAATAAAGCTCTATGTACTAACATATTAATACATGTATATGAGACTACTTTTAATCAATATATAAATCAAAATAAAATCCTAATAGAATTAGATATTATACTATTCCAGCGGGTACTATATGATAAAGTGTTTGAAATCTTGTTTTTGGTTTGCGGAAACCGAAAATAATCACTATCGAAATTGTTGTGTAATTTAGATTATCGATACTTGGATTCATTAACGTTGTCGAGTGTTAAACATTAAGATAAATTAACAGCTGTCGATTAATTACCCATTAAGATTTGCTGTAGCACTGTTTCGCAACAGAGCTAATCTATTGTTTTAGATAATGAGTAAGCGAGCTCATAATTCAATTCTTAATAGCCGTACAGTAATACTGGATGTTAAAGCAGAAGCTAAAATGACTGAAGTAAAAAATCAAAGGTTAGCATGTATTTCAATATCGATAAAATATTAATTGATAGTTATAATCATATGATATTCAATATACAAATTACAATATGATATTCTTCTTTCCTCAGCTTATCTCTCACAGAGAGGTCGCTGCTGCCAACAACTTCTTCGACAACGAACGATTTTGGGTCATTTCGTATTCTATATCAGTCGCTATTCCCAGGGCATTTATGTTCTCCTTGACGCAAGCTTTCCAGCGTTTCTTTGGCCTTCCTCGACGTCCTTTCCCTTCGATCTTGACCTTTTCAGCGATCCCTATCCAGTGAACAGCCTCTTTATACGAGGTACGCCCTAGCTCAATCGTTTGAGAGTGAATTTGCTGGCATGATTTTGTTCTAACAGGTTTTTTTACAGCCAGATGTCTTACCTGCCACCAACCATCCTCCTTTTTCAGCCGTGCATAGGACCGTCCCCAGCGGAGTTAAATTACAATATGATATTAAATTTAATATTTAAATTAAAACAATATTAAATAATTAGCGTTATGCAGTGAAATAAAACTGTGCTGATACACTTTTTTCAGACACCACGCGTTCATGCATGGTTCGTGCTGTTCGAATGAGAATATCCTAGTGAACTCTGTACGCCAATCATTGTCTTTATTCAACCTGCTTTATTCCGACCGATCATTAGTAGTGACTGGCATTGCTTAGTAACTTATATATAGTGAATTCAGATAATTGTTGAGATGTTATTTACTTTAATAATTCATTAATTTTTTTTGTTGAGACACCAACACTGTCAATACAATAGTTGCATTTGGATCACCATTAATACACATTTGTAAATTCCATTGACTTTATCATCAATGCTGACGGATGCCTTGTTCAAACTGCTCAAAACTTTAAAAAATATAAGTTTGTATTTTTAAAAAATTGATAACTTTAAAAAGCTGATGACACCACCCTGCTCGCGTAGAGTCAAATGGTTCTCGAATATCCGACTCGTGGACTAAACAAATAAAATGCTTTGATTTAGGGTAAACGAAAGTCTTCTTTGGCACGGCGAATTACAAAAGGAAGATTATAATACAGTTTTATTTATAATATTTTGCAATGCTTATGTCCTGACAACGTTAACCTCTACTAACTGTAAATTATCAATTAGTAATGATGTGAAATTGTCTAATAGAATCGTTTTGATTATAATTTTGTTATTAAATCTTTAAGACATCAATTTTGTTTTGGTTCAAACATTTTATAAACATTGACAGTTTAAAAAATTGCAATGTAAATGCCTTAGCTTTATTTCTCAATAAAAAAGGATTTATTTTAACGTGGCAAATGCGTGCCAGCGCATGCTTACATGACCACAACAAAACAAAACTGTAAATCATGTGTCTAGAAGGTGTCAACGGAGGAGGTGTTTGAATGTGATTAATCAGGGGGCGCGGCGGACGTCGAGATGGAGTTGATTCCAGGCGAGTGAGGCGGCGACGAGGAAGGATCGGAGACCGTAGTTGTTGGAGTAATTAGGAACGTGGAGTAAGAGGGTATGACAGGAACGAAGCGATAGCGAGGTGGGGCGAGTATCGTCTAAAAAGGAAGGTTGATGAACGATGGGGAGCCGACAGCGATGAGACGAAAAGTTACTAAGAGAAGGCGGAGTTTGATGCGGGTGTGGATGGTGATTGATAATTGATCTAATAATAATTATAATTAATTTAATTATATGAAATTCAACAGTTTGTTGGATTTCATATAATCAGATCAACTAACTTAGTATACGTAATTTATACTATATATAAAATTAAAGATAAATAATTATAAATAATAAATTAATATTTATATAACGATAAAATTTATTATTAAAATATAAAATAAAAATCAATTATTGTGAATTGACTATTAAACAATATACGATGTATTTGAATAAGAAATAGATGTCATCATAGGGAACTGCTATGTTATCATGTTTTGGGCGCTATTCCTGGACCCAACATATCATCAAATACAAATGCATGATAATGTTTTGAACAAATGTCGATTTATGTAATGAAAGTTTATGGTGGTTAACGAAAAGTGAGCTGTGAATATTATAATTTTCCACATTTAAACAAAGCTTTATTTTGCTTCAGGGTAAAATTATGCAGATCTATTTTGTTCTAATCTTACTTATACTGTCCTAATAATTTGCTTACTTTAAAGTAAGCACATTATTTAAATTTTTGTAGAAATGAATTGTTATCTTAATAAACTTTAAAATTTAAACCTTAAAAATCTTCGTATTTTTGATATTTGATTTTAAGTTTAATAAATTACTTTTCATTTATATCTTTTAGTGATTTACTTTCAATCGAACAATGCGAACTGTCGAAAGCTAAGAAGTTAATTCATTTCAAGATTCCAGAGAATGTAGGTTTAGTTGCAAAGGCGTTTCGCCTAATGTGAAAAATAAACCGCTTTTGTGTTTTTAATGGGTCAGGTGTCTCTCAATAATTTCAATCTAATTGTTCGACTCGTGCTATCATCACTAAAACGATCGTATGAAGGCAAATTTAAAATTTTAATTTTTCAACTAAAAATATCAGGTTGAGATAATGTCGCTCTCACTACAAACTTGGAAATACAGTTTTTTTGTAGTGTTCATAAGGTATGAAGGTTGCTTTAATCGATGCATATTTCCAGGTTGCATTATATTGATGGTCAAATACTTTAGCTATATGATGATATAGGACTTTTCGTAGGAATTTCTTAAAAGAAAAGGTTTTATCTATTCATTCAAGAGTGATTAATAATTCGATTCTAAATTAAAGCATAACTATATATTAACAACTATTGATAAAGCTAGTAATAACTTTGTCTTCATATGCAAAAAGCTTTATTATGATATACTAATGAAAGAGGTTAATTCTAATGATTTAAATGTAAATCCAACATATGAACGTAGTGAGTTGAGTTTTTAAACAATTATTACAAGTCACTGTTCTATAATGGATAAAAAGGATATAAAGGTTGAATTAGATAATAAAACTATACCTATATTATATTGGAATTCAAAATTACATAAAAATCCAATAAAACCTAGGTTCATATGTAGTGCGTTTAAATGTACATTAAAACCACTTTCTGTCTATATGAATAAAATACTTAAAGTAATTAAAGCACACTTTAAAAAATATTGCAAGGTAATCGAAATTAATACTGGTATAAAACACTATTTCAGTATTAATTCTACAAAAGAATTTTTAGAACACACAAAAGGAATAAATTTTCAGAATATAAATACGTACGATTTTAGTACGATTTATACAAATCTAGATTTAGAAGATACTAAAGAAGCGTTAGAAAAATTAATTAATTTTATATTCGGAAAAAGATATACATATATATGTTATAATAATTATAACGCCTATCTAACAAAAATTAAACCATCAAATAAATATAAATATATGGATAAAATTGAATTAATAGAATCCTTAAATATTTTGATAAATCAAAATTATTTAAAAGTAGGGACATCTATATTTAGACAAGTAAAAGGTGTTCCAATGGGTGGTAATAGTAGCCCAATTATAGCTGACTTGCTTTTAAGCTTTATAGAATATGAATTTGTTCATAACTGTGTAAAAACTAAATCTAAACAATATAAATATATAAAATATATGTTTCGATATATTGATGATATATGTGTATTTAATTCTAATAATTTTTATTCAATTAGTGAACATATTTATTCAGAAAGCCTTATTCTTAACAAAACCAATATTAATGATAAAGAAGGTGTATATCTAGATATGAACATTAAATTAACATTAACTAAAACAACTTTAAATTTATATCGTAAAGATGACATATTTAAATTTACAAGAAACATATTTTTGCATGAGCATTCATGCATACCATATAATATAAAATATAATACATTAAATAATGAAATTTTAAGAATTGCAACAACTTGTAACGATATTAGCTATCTCCAAAATCATTTAAATGATTTAAATGCACATTTTAAATTAAGTTACTATAAAAATACCATCAAACAGAAAATAGTAAAATATATAAATCAACACAATAATATAAAGAATAAATTTAAACTCTTAAGTGGCAAATTTTTATGGATGGATAATAAATAATATACTTTGTATTAGAATTGGATACTATATAATTAAATTTCATCAGAGGAAATACGTCCTTTACACGTATTTGGCCCCACCGCTATGTTGGGTAGAGGAGTTAGGGGCCGAAACCTGATAGCATAGCAGTTCATCGTTATGACCTCTAATTCTTATTCTGATACATCGCCTGTTATTTATTAGTCAATTCATAAAAATGACGTTTATTTTAAATTTCAATGTTTTATTTTAACTTGATTTAAATTATAGAAAATCTAAAAACAATTATTAATTTTATTTTTTAATTATTAAATTTTGATTTGGCACTATAAAGTTTTGTTTATTTTATAATTATATTAAATACGTAGACTCAGTTAGCTGATTTGATTTATGGAGTGATTGAAATGTATACACTTAGCGTGAAGTGGCTGTCGTTTCTTTACGCTTTATGTTTATTATTCTGCTTCAAAATTCCAAATTTAAAATAACTTATTTTTAATCAGCAGATTCGTTTTGGCTGATTTTAAACAAAATGCTATTTCATATGAAAGTTTTTCGTTTTACAAATATCCATTTTACGTTGAACCATTTTTAATATGAACGCAATTATGCCGCAATAGAAGGACGTGAATATTTCAATGAACCTAATTGGGAAGATATTTTACTACCTAAGTAGGTAGTTTACCAAATTCTGTCTATAATAATATAAAAATGTGATTTAGTATTTAGTATTTCTATTATCCATTTTCAGAAACGTAATGTCAGCTTTCATTTTTATCATGACCTTTGTATATTTGACCATATTGTTCAATAAATAATTCTGCGCCCTATTCAGGTTACCCAACACCACTCTTGAATATTATTTACAAATTGCAAACACAAAGACTTGTGTTTGTGATCAGAATTTTCGACTAACGATATTAGTTATTGTCGGGGACATCTGAAATTTAAATTACAGTTTCAAAATTTTAAAATGATACAAAAATAAACATTTCCGAATTAGGAAATTTCATTAATACCCATAGAGTCTTAAGGAGCTTCCAATCTCTGCGTATTTGATATTTATGCCAGGGTGTGGTATGTAGTATATCGTCGGTATATTTATGAAGAACAACTTCGAAATCATATTCAAATCTGATTCAGCGCAACAACTCCGAACGGCTGAAGCTCTGCTAATTCGCGTACTTTACCCTGTCATAAATATCAAATACGCAGAGATGTGAAGCTCCTTAAGACTCTATGGGTATTAATAAAATTTCCTAATTCGGAAAATGTTTATTTTTATATCATTTTATAATTTTGAAACTGTAATTCTAATTTCAGATGTCCCTGACGATGACTAATATCGTTAGTCGGAAATTTGGATCACTAAAAGGAATTCTTTATGTTTGCAATTTGTAAATTATATTCCAGAGTGGTGTTGGTTAAACTAAATATGACGCAAAAGGATTTATTTAATAATATGGTCAAATATACTATGGTCATATTGTCCATTTTCTAATCATTTATGTTGCGCTAGAGAGGCATTTCTAATATAGCTTATATTTTTGATGGCATCGACTGCAATATGAAGTGATATATTACTAACACTGCTTTAAGAACCAATTGATCATCCGAACTTGCGTGAACGACCTTTTTAACTTTTGATGCCAAGAGTTAATAAACTAGGTAATATCATTTCAATATAAAATTTTATACCTATTTTATTATATCCTATGATTATATAATAGTCATACCTACTTTATTGACGTATAGGTTGTAATTATAATTTATATTATAATTTTATAATGCATTATTTATATAATAAATATATAAAAATTATATGA
Source organism: Pomphorhynchus laevis (assembly GCA_012934845.2). Classification (NCBI taxonomy): domain Eukaryota; kingdom Metazoa; phylum Acanthocephala; class Palaeacanthocephala; order Echinorhynchida; family Pomphorhynchidae; genus Pomphorhynchus; species Pomphorhynchus laevis. The sequence continues at coordinate 24,727 of WNNJ02000657.1, read as the reverse complement.
TAATTATATAAAATTAATAATATATTACCAGACAGTTGATTTACGATTATGCTCTCTTACGATTGCTGAGTAGTTTAAACAATTGTTTTCAATCAACATAATGCGATGAGCATATAATAGCAATGAGTTTATGCTTTGTCTGACGTTTGTGAGACGTTACTCCATATAAGATTTGTAGGAAAAAGGCTACGTTTAAATAGCAGGAAAGCACATATCGTTCTCTGATAACACGCGTCAACCCGTTATCGAATAATTTGGGTTTGGTAGAATGTTGTCTACGTTTTACGCAATTGGAGAATGCGTAAAGCATGTTAGTCAATGTTGCGTTAATAAATGACCAAGCCACATGAACATTAAATGCTCCAGCACAAGATCACTTAACTAAACTCAATATCACACAAAATTTATTGTAATCAGAAGTCATTACACTAATCGTTTTCTTCAAACTGACCTGATTAATGATTCGTAACGTGCAGTGATCACTTGAGCCTAATGGTTGACCGTAGCTTAATCAGTCAACAACATAATCACTGGTACATCGACATAAGTCTAGAGGGAAGGATAGAACAGCATGTCAATATTTTCAAGATGTACCATTCATTGATTTCATTCAATTCGTTAAAAGGATTCAGACAATTAGAATATAGTATGTGAATGTCGGTTTTGGTAGATTCGCAGGGAACCCTATAGGCAACTGATTTTAGAGAATTCATATATTCAAATAGCAAAGATAAATCCGGATAATAGACCATTCACAGCGTGCTACAGAGTTTACAGTTGAGCTGGGAGTACGTGCGACCTAAATATGTTTGATATCCTGTAACGTAATGTCTCGACAGCTTTTGATAAATATCGAGTGGAGACTGCGCCGCAAAACTTAAAAATTTAGGATTATAAGATTGTCTTCACCATTTATATGACACGCTAGGAAAACTCACGTTTAGCAATTAAAAACTTTTTTCTATCCTCGTGAGATAAGTCTTTCAAAAGGCAAATATTCAATCCCTTTAGTAGATGGCAGTTATAAAATAAGAGAACACCTACTCAAGAACAACCTTGAGTAGGCGAGGTAGGCTGCTTGAGTACTAATAATAGTCGATTACTATTAAGGCTGATTGCTAACTGTAGTCAGCCTTGATATAAATAATAAATATTATTTATATTTAAATATAATATATTATTAGTCAAGGCGATGTTTAAATTGAACGCAATTTCACAAGCAATATTTGAACGCAATGTTTAAATTAAACGCAATTTCACAATTAGTGCAGTTTTTGAACAGTTTTATTGTAATTTTTGTTTTTGCTTTGATGATGGCAATTAGCTTTTGAAAATTCGACTTTGAAGTTCCAATCTTAATTTTAAATTAAAATGTTTATTAAATTTTAAAATAAAATTCTTAATTTTATTTTAAGAATAAAATTACCACCCATTCCAATGGGTGGTAATAGTAGCCTATTTATAGCTAACTTATTTTTAAGCTTTATAGAATATGAATTTGTTCATAACTGTGTAAAAACTAAATCTAAACAAAATAAATATGAAATACATGTTTTGATACATTGATGATATATGTGTATTTAATTCTAGTAATTTTTATTCAATAAGCGAATAAATTTATCCAGGTAGCCTCTTTCTTAAGAAAACCAATATTAATGATAAAGAAGGTGTATATCTTGATATGAACGTTAAATTAACATCAATTAAAAACTAATTTTAATTTATATCGCAAAGATGACATATTTAAATTTACAAGAAACATATTTTTGCATGAGCATTCATGCATACCATATAATATAAAATATAATACATTAAATAATGAAATTTTAAGAATTGCAACAATATGTAACGATATTGGCTTTCTCCAAAATCATTTAAATAATTTAATAGATACATATTTTAAACTAGGTTACTATAAAAATAACATCAAGCAGAAAATAGTAAAATATATAAATCAACACAATAATATTAAAAATAAATTTAAACTCTTAAGTGGCAAATTTTTATGAATGGATAATAAATAATATACTTTGTATTAGAATAAGATACTAGATATTTTTATCAGAGGAAATACATCACTAGCATGTATTTGGCACCGCTGCTATGTGGGGTAGAGGAATTAGGGGCCGGAACCTGATAGCAAAGCAGTTCCTATCGATGACCTCTAATTCTTATTCTGATACAACGTCTCTTATTTATTAATCAATTCATAAAAATGACGTTTATTTTAAATTTCAATTTTTTATTTTAACTTGATTTAAATTATAGAAAATCTAAAAACAATTATTAATTTTATTATTAAATTTTGATTTAGCATTATTATGTTTTTTTATGTCTCTTCTTTCATAGTTTCTCTTCCCTAAAATCGATTACTGCTTCAGCAACTCGGCCTAAATATAATATAATATACTATATTATATATGATATATACACTATATATTACTGTATTTTTAATTGTATCACTTTCGTGATACAATTAAAATAGTTTTGAATCGATTTTCACCGCACTGTAGACAACCAACTCGACGATTTATACTCGACGGTTTGATCTTGAATGATTAATTGCAATTAAGAAACATTTTAATGTGATATGGATACTTATTGTAAATATCGAACTATGAGGAATCATGTCTTTTTGTTTAAGCGTCGCAAAATATTTCTTTTTTACTAGAAACACTTAATATCAAGATGTCGTTAAAATCGTTGTTCGTCTTTCGCGAAACCTGATAGCATATCAGTTCCTCCTGATGACCTCTAATTGTTATTCTAATACAACGTCTGTTATTAGTCAATTCATAAAAATGACGTTTATTTTAAATTTCATTTTTTTTATTTTAAATTGATTTAAATTATAGAAAATCTAAAAACAATTATTAATTTTATATTTTAGCTATATATGTTTTGCTTATTTTATAATTATATTAAATACGTAGACTCAGTTAGCTGATTTGTATCATTAGCAATAATTTATTAATTTCACATTTTTCTTTGAACACTTTAATATTTGCAAATATTTCTATTTTAGTTATACGACATATTGAAAGATCAGACATATCTACCGTTAACTATTGATGACTTGCAGAATTGTCCTCGTTTCACCATGGTACATGGGAAAGGAGTGTAAATGGGATTTACCATTTAATACTATTTTAAGGATGGAAAAGTAATCCAAGCAAAAATTTCAGAAGGACCTACGAATTTGTGGATTTGTCCTGAACTAAATCAAGCATTAAGTAAGCGTCAAATAATTCGACAGAAATATTTTTAATAAATATATTTACTAATTGAGCATTTTCTTCACTATTCTACTCAAAAAAAATTTTAAATCGCAAACGTTAAATGTTTTGTCTGAAATTTATCTTCAACACTAGTATTAAACCTGTTATATAAACCTTATAGCAACTCAGTTTCTCCTGATGACATCTAATTCTTATTCTAATAGAATGTAGATCATTTATTAGTCAATTAATAAAACTTGACTTTTTTAAACTGCAATTTTAAATTTTAACTTGATATAAATTATATAAAATCTTATATAACAATTTTTTATTATTTATCTTTATTTTTAATTTATAAATAGTATAGAATACGCAGACTCAGTTATCTGATCTGATTCATCTGAATTGAATTTGACTTGTATAAGTCAAATGATTAAATTGTTCTAGCTGAACTAGTCCTAATCAGTATATGTCTCAATCATTGTAAAAGTATTTAGGAAAGTCTTTATATATATTTTAAAGAATACTTAATATTTTTCGTAAAAATATATAAGTGATTACAACTGTTTATCGTAAACATGCGTGCCCTTGCGCCACCGAAATATTGAAACAAATTTGGATAAAAAATGTCTATATGCTTTCCTCACAGGAAGGCATAAACAACAGACATTATGCTATATATCATCATCAGACTAAGAAATAAAATTGAATTATTCTTGAAATATTCAAAGACGCATTCGTATGCTTAGGTATCCTTTATGTGACGACAAAAATAATAAAGACAGACGCGTTTTGCTCCAGCTGAGCTTATCTGTACCGTAACCACAATAATTATCCATAGGCACCTTAACACCCGCTTAAAAAGTGTTCAAACCTCAAAAACTGAACTCTGATGATTCTGAATCATCAGAATTTAGCATGCGTTCTGTGCATAATACTAAAGAATTTAGTGCCTAATGCATAGTTAAACTGCAATACACACCGCCATGCGTATTCTGCATGTTATTTAGTAAATTAAATAAATAGATTAATCAAAGTAATATATTAAATAAAAAACTATTTATTAAATAAATTAATTAAATCAATTAATTTAAATTCGGGATTCAGCATTTACTTTTTATTTTTAACTCATAAATATATTCATAGTGTGAATAATATATAATATATATGATAATATATATAATATATCATATAATATATATGATACGATTATACAATCATATATTATACACACATTTTACCATTATTGTTCTTGATGATTTTACTTCAATCATTCGCACCTTATTGTTCTCGTTCTTCTTGATGCACCTACCTGGGTCGCTTTACAATATAACAAATCTCATTAGAGTTTATTTTTTCGCGTTCAACCTAATGATCATTCCTGATCATATAAAATCCGCTCAATAGGACTTAAATTCTTTGCACAACTATTATGTTTGCAATCAGCTAAATGTAAACATAAATAAAACGAAGTCATGAAATTTCGTTTAGATGGACTGCTTTTCGCACTTACAAGTTTTGAAAAAAGCACAAATTTGTGGTAAATTATAATAACTTGAGTATTTTCGAAAGTCGATTACAGCTAATTTCGAACTGAAATGCATTAAGGTCGTATCCATGACGTATCAAACTTTAAAACATAGATATTTATCTTTCGATGGAGCTCATCGTTTATTTATCATTATGTTATCGCAAACGGTAAGTTATGAGGTTCAGGCGTTCTTAGATAATCTATCTATTTGGAAATTCAACCAACTATATGCTTGTTTGTGGCAATACACAAGGAGAGTGGATAGCTTATATCCAAAGTGATTATCGACAAGTGTTACGATCTTGCCTAGACTGACTTCATATTCAATTATGTTGAGTCAATTGCCTAGACTGACTTTGTTTTCAATTATGTTAAGTCAGTCCTTGTCACTAACTAAAAGGTGCTAGTTTCAATGTTCAGTTGATCAACGGTAATTTTGTTGAGTATCAATTTCGGTCAGTGATCATGAAAGTTGCGTGCAACCTAGAGAGTGCAGTAACGCTGCACATGTCTGCAGACAGAATCTGTAACGATATGAAGTAGCAGGCTAGTGAACCGGATTAAGTTGCAGCAAAATATTGCATGATATCCTTATAATGATAGTCGCCAAACCAATGGGCCTTGTCGTATCGTACAATTTTATTGAGTGTTTGCCTGGTTTAAATATATCTCCGGACTAGGTACAGACAACTTGGAATTAATTATTCTAAATAAAAATCGTAAGCTACTGGTGATGAAGATTTTGTGTTACTTTTATGAAAATTGAGCACTGTTTACGACGTGAGCGCGCGGCCATTTTTAGAAGATGAACGTTTTACATACCTTTATTGACATATGTCTATGAAGGTAAAGTTTTGTTGAAGATAAATCTTTACAAAAAGCTCTTAAACCATAACGAATCATTGGAATTATTTAAAACATCATTAAGATAGATCCAAGATTAGGAATCATAGACGTCGCCATTTCAATCTTGAAGGATTTTCGTTACAAGTGTGCTGAGAGCGATAATCTTGATAAGGGTTTTGCTTTAATGTACTTGTAATTGATAACATATTCAATGACACCATGTTCGATCATCAGACTGTCATCACGTCATAACGAATCTTTTTACATAATTTCATGACTTTTTTCTCTGTTAACTTTTAAAAGATTGTCATGAACATAACGAAATAGAGAGAGTCGATTGCCAATTGAGTATCCTGTCTATCTCGAGAGAGTATAACGAGGTCGTCATAATATAGAATTGGTTTGATTTGTTGAGAGTTTTCTCAATTTCATTGGAAGGTCATTGATCAAAAATGAGAATAGCATAAAACTTAACGTATATTTCTGCATTACCACACAACTTGCCACAAACTCGTTCGAAAAATTAAAGTCATTGTGCTTTCTGAAGGGATTAGGACTTAATGTTGATCGACTAGATTTAGGAAATTTCCTGGATGTTTTTAGTAAGGATGAAAGTTTATGCAAAAAAATACAAGTGTAATAAATTATAATTATATAGATCAATAATAATTTATAATTATATTAAATTTATAATTATAAATTACAAAAATTAAATTGATTAAATATATACTTATTGAAACTTATTGACTTTTAAAATTAGTTAATCATTTTATTTATAAATTAGTTAATCATTTAATCATTTATTTTTTAATTCAATTTTCAAAATATTTTAGTTTCTATTTCAGGATAAAATTATGTGCTATTAGTAACTATAAAGTAAATAGTTACTATTGAGTTAATAGCATTGCTATTTCTATGCTTAGGTAAAGAGGTTACTATGGAAGTCAAACTTTCACAGGTCCCATTGTGCTTCGGATTATCAGATCTGACAAATCCAGCGGTTGAAATGAATCCATAATCTATCGAAGAATCGACGGACGAGTAATAATATTAAAAGGATTACTTAATTCACATTTTATTTATTTATAAATTATACTTAAAATCGATTTAAAGCTAGCCATTATATTTAAAATATAATATATTTGAAACATCGGATACAAACGACTTGTCAATATCACCTTATTTTAAAATTCACTTAAACATTTATTAATTAATAAATATTTATTCATTAATTAATAATTTGTATTTGTAAATATCTGAGAAATTTATTAAAATCCAACTGCAGCCTTTCGGCTTGCAGCAAAATCAGTTAAGAAGTCAACACAAATATATTAGTACATATATTAATACATAGATTAGTACATATATTAGTAATATATAAGAACACTAATATATTTTATATATTAGATAAAATTAGAGTAAAATTATTAAATTAAATTAATTATTATTATTTTATTTATTAAATAAAATAATATTTGTCAGTGTGGAAGAAAGCAAATTTATACCGTTAATTTTTTAATCATCAGGAGGAGTTAGACCGCGAGCTCTTAAGCTACTCAATGGCATTGCCTCGATATCATCGAGGTTAAAATCATAAAAGTATAGTGATGTATTGGTTCACCTTAAACGCAAGATTAGCTTCTCGATTGCACGTGCTTCTTCACTATGTCTGCGAATGCCGCGATCAAGTGGAAAACATACAATCATTCCTGACAATAAATCTCATTTATAGGCCCGTTTACGGGAACCTAATTTCTGTAAATTAACTTTTTTTCAAAAAAAATATTAAAAAAATTAAAATAAAGTAAAATTAATCACACCCAGCGAGTGTTGAATAGACTAAGACGAAAAGTATGCTCAAGAGCGAGATCGACTAGCGAAGAAGACAGGGGGAGAGATGGGACGCCACCGGATTTTTTAAAGGACAATTTCGAATTGTATATTATAGTATATATTAAAAGAATATCTCGAATAGTAAAACCTTGAACTACATGTACCTGAAGAGAAACGGTCGTACGAATCTTGGAATAGAGGAAGTTGCGTGGATTTGATATTCTCGAACATTCCGGTTGTAAGAATGCATTTTGAATTAGACTTCGTCTGGTCACTTATACGCAAGCATAAGCAAGTATCATATGTACTCGGAGTTGACTAAGTCTTTGCTGGATGCGTGCTATCTGACTAGGGCAACCATGAGAACTTACCAGGTATCTATAAAACTGAATAGGCTTAGGCAGTTTCAACGAGAGCTTATAAATTTTTTGTAAACTGTCGAGAAACAATATAGAATTGCGTGAAGAGTACGTTCATTATCGTAGGTTGTACTGTCAAATTATGTCCGACTTTAGGAAGGCAAGCCTGCGTAAACCTGAGGGTATAGTCCTGAACAAGGCCGAGAAAGCGCTATGGTTACTGATACGTCGAAATTATTTAAATAAAGCTGGAATTCCAATTAGCAATTGGGCTCATCATCTTTCCGAGGTGCTTTGTCAGGCGTCAGGGTCGGTGACGAACGTAGGTTTACCCTATATCAAGCATGTGTTTAAAAATTTGGACCATATCAATCATCTCTTCGACTCATCAGAAATACTAAAAGCATTAGGCAATATGAAAAACAAAAAAGCGGCATGGTCAGACTGTCAATGTATAGAACATATACGGACATATTTTCCATTATTAGCCAATTACTGGGTATTGCTTTTCAACAGACTGCTAATGGGGGAGCTACCGATATCGTGGAACGACGGTATAATTAAGATGTTATACAAAGGCTCGGGATCTTTAAGCGATATGAACTCATATAGAGGGATCGCACTACTTAATCACTCGTATAAAGTTCTAGCACGCATAATGGCTGCACCTTTAACCTCATTTCGTAGTGTATTTATCACACAAAAACAATATGAATTTCGTCCCAATAGATCAACCAAAGCTGCTTTAGACGAGGTGAGCTCGCGGGTTTAGGAATGTTTCAATTTAAGACGTTCAATGTACGCTATATTCATAGATTTTCAAAAAGCATTTGACTCAGTCAATCAACCATTATTGCTTGAAAAACTAACCTTTAAAGTAAACATTGCAGGTGACATCCTTAAATTAATCCATGAGTTACTTCAACCAAGCAGTATGAGAATATTTGATGGGCTACGTTAATCGGTTTACAGTAAACAAATGATCATCAGGAGGAACTGCTATGCTATCAGGTTTCGGCCCCTAACTCCTCTACCCAATAGTGCAGTGCTTTCAAGTAAAGTTCTACCCAACTGTACTTCTGCAGTGCAGTGCTTTCAAACACTGCACTGCAGAAGTAAAATATTGACTTTCAAACATTATGGCCAAATGGAATGCTGGGCTTACGCTTGGAGAACACACAAAATTATTGAAAATTTGTATTTTTTTAATCTTCTCCTGTTTGGCTCCAAACCGAGAGGTATATTTGGCTTAATAACACTCTTCATTATTATTTTATATCATTAACCATTATTGAAAATGTCGATCTATTTTGAGTAGCAATCAAGATCCCAAGAATTAATGAATTGTATGATCTAAAAGGAAGCATCGATAAAATATTATTCATAGCTGGCAAAGCTTTAAGTCGAGATGTTTGTAGTCCAGCAACATACGTGGCAAGATCTATCCTACTATGGCTTTCGTCTCCCATTCTAGCAAAATGAAAGTATGCGTTTAAGAAATAACGTCTATTTCTAGTCGGAGCCTTCATCTTTAATCTTAGATAAGACACCACATGTTGTATGCAGTAGTATTCTTTAAATAAGCTTATAGTTATTGTATTTTTACCGTCATCTTCAAAATATATTTGATAACCATTTTTATAACTTTAGCTTTTCTAGTCAATCCATTCATCGTGCATACTTGGCATATCAGTATTTTTATATAAACCACAGAAGATTGTAGTATTCATCAAATAAGCTTATAATTATTGTATTTTGACCGTCATCTTCAAAATATATTTGATAACCATTTTTATAACTTTAACTTTTCTAGTCAATCCATTCATCGTGCATACTTGGCATAAAATATGAATTTATTTTATGAATAAATTCATAAAGAATTTATCGTAAAGAATTTATCTGCCACGGAAGGCTCGAAAATACTGTTTAAAGCAGTATACATCATATCGAGCTCGGCAAAACCGCCAAGTCCACGTGAAACAGCACTACTTATAAGGCTCGAAAATGCTGTTTAAAGCAGTAGGCATCATATTGAGCTCGGCAAAACCGCAACATCAACGTAAAACAACACTACTTATAAAGTTTACATTTGTGTCACCATTGATAGATAATATAGGTCCAAATAAATCAAATATATCTGCCAGAGCTGAAAGCTCATCTTTCATTTTAAAGAGATTGACACCGCACTGAGTAAGTATAGTCTTCGTATGATCTAAATCCATCTAAAAATAGTGGATATATTATACAATTTACAAAAAATATAATTAAGCAATTTACAAAAAACATTCTAAATATCAACTATAATAATGCAGAAAAAGAAAAAGATCAAATAAATAGCATTGAATGAACATTGAGTTAATAATTAATACAAGTAAACAAATGTAGTTATTGTTCTATAAATTCTTCATCGAGAATAACAGCATTCTCTTCGTTAATCATAGCAGTTACTAGTGATCCAGGTCTAGATACTCCAGCTACCAAAGGCCTTACAGCAGTACTTGTAAAAATAGCTCTAACAAGGGAAGCTAAACGATCTCTGCGCCATCTAATGCCAATAGGAGTGAAATGGCTCCAACAAAAATGCCAAATCGCACCAACAGTGAATAAGCGTGATGCAGCATTATAGTCAAAAGACGGTATTATATCTAGATCCGAAAGTGCGTCCTCAGCACTACCATCTTTACCCATCAAATAACAATTAGGAGCATTCCAAGCAGCAACTAGACAGTGTTGAGAAAGCGCATTCAAAACAGCCGTAGTGTATCCTGTAGACGCAAACCAATGTTTTTGTGTTGCGGAACGAAGGATAATATCGTCGCCATGAGTAATATCTACCCAAGCTTCATTTATGTTAGACTCGGACACTATCTCTCGACCTACTGTGTAGGTCACAGGCATTCCGAGGTATCCCCAAACCGTAGGCCACTGTTTGTAAAACGATAACACCGCTTGCGGTGGAACTGGGTAAGGTATCTGTCGAGGCCAACCTGCCAACCAGCCAGAATTGTCGGCTATAGGCAATATAGGTTCCCTATGTGCACCATTCCAGGAAAGCACTTCAAAAGCACTCATGGGCAAAGTGCTATAACATAAGTCATTGATGAGCATCGAAGCAAGGGTCATTAAATTACAAGCTTTACGGCCAGGAGATGCGTTAGTGCGTTTCTGAAAGAAATTTATAGCTGCAGCAAAACGATTGTATCCGTGATGATTATATGACATTTGTATCAAGTTAGAATTAAAGGACCAGCGGTGAAAAATAGTGGAGACAGCGGTTGAAACGACACTTGCAGTCAGTATCACACGGTAAAACTGTTCCTCGGTGGAACCTTCTATAAAACCGTTGATGTCTTGGCTGTACTTAACATCTAGATCATTATTAGACAACCTTAAATAGTCTATAAAAGGATTACGAAAAACTGGATTTATCCAGCAAGTACGACGATACTGAAGAAATCCATCCAGTAAAGTATTATTATCAGCACCAGCTCTAAATCTAATGGCCGTGCAGCAGGCACGAACCAGGCCGTGATAGCATTGATCCAAATCATCGCATTCATTGGCTACCTTTAGTATTGTAGTAAAGATATCTAAAGTTGTAGGAATTTCCTTAGGAAGATCTGGCTTCGCTCCATGCCCTAAAACGAGTATAGGGATAGCGGGCGTAAAGGTATTGTCTAACAAAAAAACGTGCTTAGTATTGGCAGTAGCTTTAAATCTTGGTAGCCCATTTGATATCAATCTTATTATCGCTAGTTCCATCATGCTGTATCTTTCGGCTCGTAATATAAGACGGTTGTTATCTATAGCATTCAAAATTCTCTGTACCGTGGCAGAATTCTTGCTATCATCCACATCTATGTTTAGCCACTCGAGTCTGTCCATTGCTATGGCGGTGAATACGGGGACCTGGTCATTAACCAAGTAAAACAACCTGTGGCAATATAATAGCCAGAATGCGGCATAAAATGACGTGGTGGAGTTGGCCCCGATCCCTGCCGTAATTACGGGCATTAACGTTTGAGCCAGACGTCGAGACACATGCAGCTGGATCTGGATTTCGTTGGAAACCGCATCGGCGTCAACAGAATTGCCGCGGTAGAAGGTTCCGAAATGATCTAGCAAATCTGATTTTAAAATGGGCCCAGATCGAAATTCAATACGATAGTCGCCTACCTCCGACTTCCGCTCATGTGCCAAGATAACATTCAGGGTTTCCTGTATGAAATTAGTGGTGTTACCGGTCATAGCAGTGAAGTAATGGTACCTAACCGCAGCATTTAGGGTCTCATCTACTAATATTTCAGTCCCAGCCTGGCGCATAATCATGATAAGATCTTGAAACCACGTGCCAGCGCACGAGACGGTTTGATCAGGTTTCCAGGCCACAGCGTAGGCTCCACTAATCGAGTCTATGTGGACATAATTGCCGTCTTTTGTCAGACGGTCGGTTATTTCCTGTATCTCGGCGAACGAATAACTAAGCTCGCCGTAATGGTTATCTGTTATTGCGTCTGGCTTATTCCTCTTCATATCGTCGGCTACATCAGGGAATGAACGCTTTTTCAACTTCGGTTGAGGTGAACAAATCGAAACGTCAAAAACCTGGATGCTTGAAGGATCCTCTGCAACAGAAGGGTTAGGAACCAAAGTATTGTTGTCACTTCCAAAGTCGTGGAACTCCTCATCCTCTGAAGGTGCTACATAGGAAGCACGGGATTGAGTAATTGAACCAGATTGAACAGCGATATCACCTGGTAGATGTCTAACAAGACGCTTTAGAGATTCTCTCGGAAATTCTCGGTTTGACATCTGAAAAACAACAAGCAATTAGTAAAATGAGATATAGTTTATTTTATAAAAATAATAAAATGAGTGTACCATGTAAGTTATATTAGGGGGATATTAAGGAAATTTTTCCGATGAGCACCAACACATCTATACAACTGGTTAAAAATCTTCTTGATATCAATACTTACAATAAACAATCACTTAATAAACAGTAAATATAAGCACGACCTACGAACAACTTACAATCAAACTACGACAACCTACGAACAACAACCTACGAACAACAACCTACGAACAACAACCTACGAACAACAACCTACGAACAACAACCTACGAACAACAACCTACGAACAACAACCTACGAACAACAACCTACGAACAACAACCTACGAACAACAACCTACGAACAACAACCTACGAACAACAACCTACGAACAACAACCTACGAACAACAACCTACGAACAACAACCTACGAACAACAACCTACGAACAACAACCTACGAACAACAACCTACGAACAACAACCTACGAACAACAACCTACGAACAACAACCTACTAACCACGACAACCTACAAACAACAACCTACAAACAACAACCTACAAACAACAACCTACTAACCACTACAACCAACCTACCAAGATATTATTGGGTTTATTAGCGTCTAAATGGATAATATGGATAATTCGGGACAATATAGTGCGTGTAACGGCTCAACATCAGTGTGTAAGGAATTCAAATGTGTACGGGAGGATCGTACTTGTGTAAACTGTATTGCTCCACATTGCTCAATTAAGACAATTTATCTAGTTTCACAAGCCAATTTCAACTCAAGTATTTTGCAAACTGTTTTGACTTCAAATATTTCTAAAAAAAGGTTTTCCTTACCAGAACTTTTCACTCCTACGGTTAGCAAAGTAGATTATTCTTACGCTGAACATTTTATGCCTTGTTCAGTTGATGACTGACTAGTTCTTGATATAATTATTATTCCTATAACAATTGACAATCTTATACATTACAATACTATTTATTTAACATGGCAAATGCGTGCAGCTGCACGCTTACATATCCGCTAACTAACAACAAACAAAGCAAAAGTCATACAGATAAATTAGTTAAATTGTTTAAATGAAATCGGATTTGGCGTTTGAAGCAAGGTATTGAGGTTGCTTGGCGTATATGTATGGGCAGATGATAACACGAGAAAAAAGCAGCCACAAGAAGCGGAAGCCAAAAGAGGTAGGGTAGTTTGCGATATGTGAAAAAAGGGAATTACGGGAACGCAAGAAATAGTAAACAGGGTGAGAATTGTCAAGAAAAGGAAGGTTGAGAAATGAAAGGGTTTGAAAAGTTGCAAGGCGGAAAGCAATATGAAGAAGATGAATTCGAACACGACAATAAATTGTAGGCAAATCGAGAGAATCAATTGGGTGGGATGTTTGATCAAAACGACGAAAACGGAGAAGAATTCGGACGGCTGCGTTTACGATGTGTTGTCGTGGAAAAAGAGTGGATTTAAGTGAGTTGAAAAATAAACTAAGACAGTAATAAAGTCGTGAGCAAATGAGAGAATATATGTGTCATACATTAAGGGAAATCGATCAATCTACGAATTTGACGGAGGTTGAGGAAAATTAATCTAGATGAGCGTACTTTATCTCTAACGAAAGGTTTAAGTGAAAGTCGTTTGTCGAAATGGAAGTCTAGGAAAACGAGATTGTCAACGATAGGAAGAATTCTAGAATTAAATGATACGGAGGGATGTTCTACGCCGGGGCGTGGAGGAAGAATCCACATTTTTTGAATTTATTAGAATTCAGAGTAAGACGAAGAGAAGAAAGATGATTGAAAATTGAGGCAAGACAGTTGAAAGCAGAAACACTAAGATCATGAATACGATAAACAGGTGCATGAGCATAGATGATAATGTCATCAGCATATTGCATAACATGGAAGTTAAATGTATGATAAATAGAAGATAAATCACCGAGAAGAAGAGAGAAAAGCAAAGGGCCTAATATGGAGCTTTGTGGAACACCGGACGGGATGGAAGAAGGATGGGAAAGACAAGAGTTAGAACAAACGCGAAAAGTACGGTTTGATTGAAGAAAACCAAGCTACAGTAGGTAAATAGAAGCCATAATCATAACAAAGACGATGGAGACAAATCAAGTGATCGATGATGTCAAAAGCATATTCTAAATCAAGAGAAACTACGACATTACATAATTTTTTACCGCGCGAGATGAGTAAGTCGTTAAGAACTTTAAGACAAGCATTTAAGCGCAGTGATTAGAGCGAAAAGCAGCTTGGAAGAGAGGAAACAAGCATTTAAAGTGGGTTGGGAGAAGTGAGATAGGACGGTACGATGATGGTTAGGTGTCTAGAGATTTTTTTTGAGGAGAGGGCGAACAGCGACGCATTTCTAGTTGGAAAGAAATGTGCGGCTTCGGATAGACAAGTTGAACAAAGTGGTTAGGAAGGGTAAGATATATGAGCAGATATTTTTAAGCAAGTGATTGGAAATTCAGTCAGAAGGAGAGGTTTTATTAGGTAATGACAGAAGAACCTATGAATCTTTATCAGACGAAACGAAAAGAAGGTGGAATAGCTCTGGGAAGGAAGTATTTAATAGATAAGAGGATATAAGGGGCATATGGGTAGAGCGGGAATTTAATAAGATAGCTTAGATTGTAGATAAGAAGACAATTCATTAGGATTTATGTTGCAAGTCTTAGATACCCTTAGCCTGAATAGATTCAAAGATGGTCTAAGACGACAGATGTCGTCTCGTCCAGCAGTTTACTGTCCACATAGCAGGTGATTAGCATCCGTGTTTAAACAGAAACCAATAACTCAAAAACACATTAGGTGGCGTATATGAGATAAAATGTAACGAATGTGATTCAACCTATGTGGGTCAGACAAAACGACCATTACAACTTAGCATTAAGGAACATCGTATGCTCTGAGGAAAGGGGACATGTCATCTGCTATTTCAAACCATTCTCTCAATAAAAGACACAATATTGAGTTCGACAATGTTAAAATTCTGGCAAAAGTATCAATCAGCAGCGCATTTTCAGTCTAATGGAAGCGTAGAAGTCTCAAGTGACAGTTGAAACAGTTTTGCCGATTGATGAGCTAGAAGGTTAGGCAAAATATGAATTCACCCTACTAGCATTGGGTTAATGTTATCTTGTCTGGAGAAGAATGAATCAATAATCTGGTTAGCTCATCATATACCGAAAATGGTGTGGCTACAATAGGCGTGTATAAAAACGTGGTGTTAATATGAGCAATAATGTCTCCTGAATTGTGACAATAGTCACTAAGCAGCCAAAAAGTATCAGCGAAAACGTCTGCGATCTTTGCGTTAGAGTCGATAATTTTATCGCAGAGCTTTAGCGTCGATATAAGCGGCCTAAGAAATCTATTTATGTGGACATATGACCAAAATACTTTCGGGGCAGTATGGATTGAATTAATTATTTTGGACTCGTAGAGAAGTCTTTTCTTAGCTGGAACTCTAGCATACTGATTTCGACAAGCATTATACTTAGAACGATATGTTGGGTAGGAGCATTATATCCTGTAAAGTCTATTTCGGTTACGTATCAGCGTTTTCAATTCAGAGCCAGACGACGGAGTAAGCCAATTTAAGCCAAACCATTAGTAATCATTATACGCTTCTCAGGGGCATTCGACTAAGATGAAAGAATAATTATTGTTGAATGCACTCTCATAATTTTACAGAACTCTATACTCAAGCAGTCTGACTTTGATGTTAGGTAAAAAACGACGAATGTCAGTATTACCAAAAACAGACATATTTACAATCAACAATTCAAAAGTACCACCCGCATCTGATTAAGTGAACATGTAGTTTATTTTTACGCCATATCTGACATTTAAAGCAACCCATCCCTCTCAGTGATGTGCGGTCCTGTCAACACGAATGATGTTGAAATTAGGCACGCTTATAATACTATCATCTATTCCATCACGAATCAATGTTTCTGAAATGGCAAATATGCCAACCCTCGAAGATAACATTATATGGCGGCAATCATTGATATTACATAATAGGCTGCGTATGTTGATATATCCAACTTTCAACCTATTATTACAGCAACCATCGACGAGTACAACGCATACAAATTATTGAAGTTGACAATCGCACCTATATTTTCTAAAGAATATTGTTTCATTTTATGTATAAAGGAAGCCACCGGACAAATGGTTTCCGTAGGCAAACTTGAAAATTTTGAACGCATAGATTTTTCTCACCAGAGGACAAGCGATTGGCCATCTCATAAAACCAGATAACCAGATAATTAATTTTAAATTCATCATATAAATGTTACTCTTTATCAAAGAGTTATATCTTCGACCTAACTTTTTAGATTTCACTAAAATTAGAGAACAATCGCCCCACCTCTCTATCGCTGCGTTCCCGTCATTCCCTCTTATTCCACAGTCCTAATTACTCCAACACCTACTATCTCCGATACTTTCTCATCACCGCCTTACTGGCCTTTAATCAGCTACTTCTCGAAGTCCGCCGCGCTCCCTTTTTATCACATTCAAGTACCTTCTCCGTACCCACCTTATTAAAAAAGGGGGAAATTTATTTTATATTTCGCTAACCTTTGTTAACATCTGAAGATGTTAACAGATGCTAACCTCTGTTAACATCTTCAGATGTTAACAGAGGTTAGCATCTGCCCCCTTGTTTGATCCAGCTCCAATAATGTTTTCATCAATAATGGATCATTATCAAATATTTACAAAAATTATTGTTTCGTGAATTGAGTTATTTTGACAAATTCGATGTGCAATAGTTAAGAACAAAAAATAAAATTGTAAGATCACTCGTTACATCATAAAAATTATATATTTACCCAAGATGAACTATTTGCTTATTAAATAATGCTTAGTTTTAGGATATTTTCTCAATATCTTATCAAACGTGCTATTTAAAAAGTCAAATATATATATTAATGACAAAATTAAAATAATCTTTATTTTTTTATATTTTGTTAAAATTTTATTATCTTCGACCTAACTTTTTAGATTTCACTAAAATTAGGAGAGTAAGTTAAGTTGACGATTTATAGACTATAAAGGAGACTTGGTTAATTTATCTTTTATCAAAGTTGGGAAACTAGACATTTAAAAATAAATATATTTTATTGAGAAATTATTAAATCATTAAATAATGCTTGGTTTTAGGATGTTTTCTCAATATCTTATCTGCTTAATATGCAAATTGCCTAAATAAGCAGACATTATTCAAGTTAGTGACTTATGTACAATACGTCATCACTATACGGGTAATAAATGTGAGTTCAACATTAACTATATTTAATAATATGTGTAGGCATAATCAATTATCCACATGATAAAAAATTCTTTTAACTTTTATTTTGTTCACAACGTTTCGGTCGTACACAGTGACCCTTTTCAAGGTAGTAGTTTACAAAACAAACAACAATCGCCTTATATCATATAAGTACTGAAGAATATGAACAAGTTTTCTTAGTCCATACTATCGATGGGAATTCTTAGATTATAATTTGATTTGTTACCGTGCATCCTTTCACCACTGCCATTGATTAGATAGACTTAAGAATTAAACGCCTATAGTTATTTGATTCTTTTGCCAGAATTTTGGCATTGTCGAACTCAATATTGTGTCTTTTATTGAGAGAATCGTTTAAAATAGCAGATTACATGTCCCCTTTCCTTAGAGCATACGGTTAAATCAGCTAACTGAGCTTACGTATTTAATATAATTATAAAATAAACAAAACATAATAATGCTAAATCAAAATTTAATAATTAAATAATAAAATTAATAATTGTTTTTAGATTTTTATAATTTAAATCAAGTTAAAAAATGAAATTTAAAATAAAAGTCATTTTTATGAATTGACTAATAAATAACAGACGTTGTATCAGAATAAGAATTAGAGGTCATCAGGAGGAACTGCTATGCTATCAGGTTTCGGCCCCTAACTCCTCTACCCAACATAGCGGTGGGGCCAAATACGTGTAAAGGACGTATTTCCTCTGAAATAACTATCTAGTATCTTATTCTAATGAAAAGTATATTATTTATTATCCATCCATAAAAATTTGCCACTTAAGTGTTTAAATTTATTCTTTATATTATTGTGTTGATTTATATATTTTACTATTTTCTGCTTGATGTTATTTTTATAGTAACCTAGTTTAAAATATGTATCTATTAAATTATTTAAATGATTTTAAAGAAAGCCAATATCATTACATATTGTTGCAATTCTTAAAATTTCATTATTTTATGTATTATATTTTATATTATATGGTATGCATGAATGCTCATGCAAAAATATGTTTCTTGTAAATTTAAATATGTCATCTTTACGATATAAATTAATAGTAGTTTTAGTTAATGTTAATTTAATGTTCATATCTAGATATACACCTTCTTTTTAATTAATATTGGTTTTATTAAGAATAAGGCTTTCTGGATAAATGTGCTCACTAATTGAATAAAAATTATTAGAATTAAATACACATATATTATCAATGTATCGAAACATATATTTCATATATTTATATTGTTTAGATTTAGTTTTTACACAGTTATGAACAAATTCATATTCTATAAAGCTTAAAAACAAGTCAGCTATAATTGGGCTACTATTACCACCCATTGGAACACCTTTTACTTGTCTAAATATAGATGTCCCTACTTTTAAATAATTTTGATTTATCAAAATATTTAAGGATTCTATTAATTCAATTTTATCCATATATTTATATTTATTTGATGGTTTAATTTTTGTTAGATAGGCGTTATAATTATTATAACATATATATGTATATCTTTTTCCGAATATAAGATTAATTAATTTTACCAACGCTACTTTAATATCTACTAAATCTAGATTTGTATAAAGCGTACTAAAATCGTATGTATTTATATTTTGAAAATTTATTCCTTTTGTGTGTTCTAAAAATTCTTTTGTAGAATTAATACTGAAATAGTGTTTTATACCAGTATTAATTTCGATTACCTTGCAATATTTTTTAAAATGTGCTTTAATTACTTTAAGTATTTTATTCATATAGACAGAAAGTGGTTTTAATGTACATTTAAACGCACTACATATGAACCTAGGTTTTATTGGATTTTTATGTAATTTTGGATTCCAATATAATATAGGTATAGTTTTATTATCTAATTCAACCTTTATACCCTTTTATCCATTATAGAACAGTGACTTGTAATAATTGTTTTTAAACTCAACTCACTACGTTCATATGTTGGATTTACATTTAAATCATTAGAATTAACCTCTTTCATTAGTATATCATAATAAAGCTTTTTGCATATGAAGACAAAATTATTACTAGCTTTATCAATAGTTGTTATTATATAGTTATCCTTTAATTTAGTAAGTTCTTTATACATATCTTTATTAATTTTATTTTTTCTTTTATAATTGTTTGTTATTTTTATTTTATTTTTAATTTTATCAAATATATAATCTTTCCAAATGTTTATCTTAGATATATCCGAGCTTTCACTATTAATCAGCTCACTAAAGGAATCATTTAAGTTATTATATAACGAATTATTGTGAATATTGCATACACTAGCCGTTATTCTTAACTGGTCGGTTTGATATTATTCTCGTGTGGTTGTTTGAATCCTATCAGCATCACTGTACACTACAATCAGCGTGGGTGGACCTCATCAGCAGTGAGCCCACGCCTACATTTCGTGTTTCGGTCCTTTAACTGCTTCTGCTGATTCCTTGTCGCCGAAATGCTGGTTTATATTTGGCTTATATACCAAATTGCGCAATTAATGTGTTCTATATTTGGTGTGGGCGGTAACTAATATTCGCAATTCGAATCCACCACACACCGATTTTTTTTCTTTTCAATTCTTATACTTAAGGTTCACTGGACGGTAAACCGTAAGCTGTCTTTTTACTATTGTGAATATTGCATACACGAGCCGTTATTCTTAACTGGTCAGTTTGATATTATCCTCATGTGGTTGTTTGAATCCTATCAGCATCACTGTACACTACAATCTAATATAACTCTAATGAGAACAAAATAAAAAATCGGTGTGTGGTGGATTCGAATTGCGAATATTAGTTACCTAATATTAGATTCTAATATAACGAATTGTTAATTTTATTTTTGTCGTTATTATTATTTAATCTATATTTATACCCTTTTGATAGCAGCTTTCTTAATTCACAATTTTCAATTAATTCTAGATTATAGGTACATATATGTTAATTAATGTTCCTTAATGCTATGTTGTAATGGTCTTTTAGTCTGACCCACATAGGTTGCATCACCTTATTTAGATGTTATCTCATATACGACACCTAATGTGTTTTTGAGTTATTGGTTGTCGTTTGAACACGGATGCTAAACACCTGCTAGGTGGACAGTAAACTGCTGGACGAGACGACATCTGTCCTCTTAAACCATCTTCGAATCTATTCAGGCTAAGGTTATCAACGAAAGACGATCGCAAAAATATTTTAGTTTCCACTTTGTAGTGTCATAGTTTCTCATGATCTACCATCTGCTTATGACATGGCGAGTACTCGATTCTTGTCCATCGTCTTCATCATGATTATGATTTCTCTTAACACGCTGTGGCTTGAATTTCTTCATATCTACCAAACCGTACTTTTCGCGTTTGTTCTAACTCTTCTCTCTCCCATCCTTCTTCCATCCCGTCCGGTGTTCCACAAGGCCTTGTATTAGGCCTTTTGCTTTTCTCTCTTCTTCTCGGTGACTTGTCTTCGATTTCTCATACATTTAAGTTTCATAAAAAAAGGATATATGATCATATATGAGATATATGATCTCATACGATTCAATAAATAAATAAATAAATAAATATATATATATATATATATATATATATCATATTGGTGGTGCGGTCCGTTCCTCCTCGTGGTGCCACTGGATAACGCTTACTCTCTGTGAGCGTGAACCAAACGCGGACCTTACCGACGACAGGCATGCGGCAGCCGGTCGGGAAAACAATTGTCGCAACCATCAAACCATGATAAAGTTTAATCAAAATGACCCCGCCAATACTAAGGCGTCCTCTGTAGACGACGCGTTCAGGAGGTGCCATCCGGCCTGTTCGAAAAATTCACGAGGATGTGCGATCAGACAAGACCCGGTCTGTTCGGCAAATAAGCGAGGGTTCACGACGGAAGGACGACGCCGAGACGCAAGTGATCTGGCCCAATCATACGTACGAGTTGCAACGCTCAACGTAGGAACACTGACGGGTAAATCTCGAGAAATTGCAGCTGACCTAAAGAGGAGAAAGATTGACATTCTTGCAATACAAGAGACTAAATGGAAGGGCGGAAAAGCCAAGGAAATTGGAGACGGATACAAACTGTATTATATGGGAACTGAGACAGCACGAAACGGAGTAGCCATTGTCGTAGCAGAGAGACTCAGAGACCAAGTGTGCGAAGTGACGCGATACACTGGGAGGTTGATGAAGATTAAGCTGGCATTATGCGAAACGACCGTACACTACTTCTCTGTGTACGCTCCTCAAACAGGATGCACAGATAAAGAGAAGCTGGACTTCTGGGAAATGCTAGATGAAAAGATGGCAGAAGTCCCCGAAGAAGACTATGTGATCATAGCCGGTGATATGAATGCCCATGTTGGACAGACGGATGAGAGTGAATGTCACGGTGGATATGGCATAGGTGAGAAGAACGCAGAAGGGGAACAACTACTGGAGTTTGCAACTACGCACAACCTCACCATCACCAACACCAACTTCACAAAAAGGCCGAGCCACCTGTACACATATTACCATGGAACGGGCTCACAAATCAGGAAGTCGCAAATTGATTTTGTCCTGGTGAGGCGAAAACACAAGAAGACGGTGCTAGACACAAAGGTCATTCCATCAGAGACCACAGCGACTCAACATAAGCCACTGATATGTGACCTGAAAATTGAAGTCCCCCGTAAACCGAGGCCAGAACAAACAAAGACGAGCCGAATCAAGTGGTGGAAACTGAGGGAAGAAGACACAGTTGGAACAAAGGCAAAGCTGGCCCGGATAAGACTACCTAGCATACATGGAGTACAGGACACCTGGACCGCGTTGCGCTGCACGATCCACCTAGCTGCAAAGCACATACTCGGATCCACCAAGCCATGTCAAAAATACATCGACAAAGAAACTTGGTTTTGGACAGAAGAGGTCAAAGACGCAGTGAAGGCAAAGAAAAATTCATACAAGGCTCTCCGGATAGCACAAACACAGGAGAACAAAGATGAATATCACCGAGCGAAAAAGAAAGCAAGGAAACAAGTGGCTATTGCTAGGAGTAACCACCTAGATAACCTCTACCAAAAGCTCGACACTCGAGAAGGAGAAAAAAGGCGTGTACCGACTAGCCCGTTCAAGACGGAAGAAGGCAGCAGACATCGAGAAGTTCCATGGTATCAGCAATGAGCAGGGAAAACTCATTATACACCCACAAGACGTGCTGGAGAGATGGAGAAGATATTTTAAAGCCATCTTTACAGAAGAGTTTGAACATCCACCAATACCAGAGGGGACTCCAAATCACACACAAGTCGATCCACTCAATGGTGCAGAGGTCAGAGAGGCAATGATGAAGATGAAGCCGGGTAAAGCCAACGGACCCGATGATTTAGCGGTGGACTTCTGGAGAATCAATCCGGATGAGTGGACACCATGGCTAACTAATTTTCTCCAGAAGATTGTTGACGCAAAAGAGGTGCCAGAAGACTGGAGTCGAAGCATAACTATCCCAATCTGGAAGCAGAAAGGAAGCCCAGCAGATTGTGAAAACTACCGCCCAATTCGTCTTCTCAGTCACACCATGAAAATCTTCGAGAGAGTGCTCGACAAGAGAATCCGTGACTCCGTCAAACTAAGTGTCAACCAGGCAGGCTTTGTGCGCAACTGTGGAGCCATCGATGCAATACACTCAGCCAGACTACTCCTTGAAAAGCACAGAGAGAAGAAGCAGCCCCTCCATGTAGCTTTTCTGGACCTTGAGAAAGCGTTCGACAGAGTACCTCATAAGCTTATATGGTACGCTTTGAGACGCAGAAAAGTACCGGAGGAATTGATCGAATGGGTGAAGATGTTGTACAAAGGAACGACGAGCAATGTGCTAACAGCAGCGGGAAAATCCAGAGAATTTCCAATCTCAGTCGGTGTGCACCAAGGATCTGCACTCTCCCCATTACTATTCATCATAGTTATGGACGTGATTACGAAAGACCTTCTAAGACAAGCACCATGGACCATCCTGTATGCCGACGATGTTATGCTGGTATCTAAAGACAAACATGACCTCGAGCAACAAGTTCAGCAATGGCACGATCGCCTGGCACAGTTTGGGTTGAAACTGAACACAGCCAAAACAGAGTACATGACGACGAACCAGAACGAAGATGTAAGCATATCAGTTAATGGCGTGCTTCTGCCAAAGACAACTGCGTTCAAATATCTGGGATCAGTCATCTCCAGCACAGGAGGAGTGGCAAAAGACGTCACCACTCGCATCAACGCAAGCTGGACAAAATGGAGAGCAGCCACTGGAGTTTTGTGCGACAAACGCATGCCAGACAAACTCAAATCGAAGTTCTACAGAAGCGTAATACGGCCTGTAGCAATGTACGGTGCTGAGTGCTGGGCAATGACAGCAGAAGCAGAACGTAAGCTTGGATGCATGGAAACCAAAATGCTAAGGTGGATCGCAGGAAAGACTCGCCTAGATCATGTCCGTAACGAAGACATCCGCAAGCGATTTGGCGTAGCACCCATAGCAGACAAACTGAGAGAATCAAGGCTGCGATGGTATGGACATGTAATGAGGGCAGACGTGAACACATTAGCGCAGGCACCATTTCAAATCGAGGTCGACGGAAAGAGACCAATAGGAAGACCACAGAAAAGATGGATGGATACCCTTCTTAAGGACATGAAAATGGTCGGACTCACGCCCAAAGACGCAGCAAAGAAGGCATTTTGGCGTCAACGATCGTGGCAAGCGGACCCCGTCATACGGGATAAACGCTAAGAAGAAGAAGAAAAT
>WNNJ02000656.1:0-24635 GCA_012934845.2 Pomphorhynchus laevis | reverse complement strand
ATAAAATCTTATATAATTATTTATAATTTATAATAATTTATCTTTATTTTTGGCTTATATATAGTATAAAGTATGTAGACTCAGTTATCTGATCTGATCCGACATTGCATATGGTTATATAGTTTGTATTTTATCATATTCTTCCAATTAGCTTGAGTATTATCAGATAAATTGGACGAATAAAATAATTATATGATACATAAAATATTGCTGTAGCCAAAAAATTGAATTATTTTATATCGGATAATGTAAAACAAGCCGTACTTTAAAAAGTGTCATTTTAATGAAAATTCGATGTCATTTCTGATTTAACAAAGTGCTGCTATCATTAGGTGATTATATATATTATTATAGGAACGAAGAAGAAGAAAAAATATCCTTTATTTGATTAAAATTCTCTATATTTCGATAGCTCCTGCTATCATCATCAAGATTACAAAAAAAATGTTTTAAAAAATTTTCACATTTTTGTAATCCTGATGATGATAGCAGGAGCTATCGAAATATAGAGAATTTTAATCAAATAAAGGATATTTTTTCTTCTTCGTTCCTATAATAATATATATTTGAAATGGAAAAAGATTGTGGATTTAATATTGATTATATATACGCCCAAAAATTATTTAATTTGTTGATTGAATCTGTCTTATGAAGGATATGTTTGATACTATATAATTCTATATTTAAAATATATATTTTTATATTTAAAATATAAATTAATACAGTATATCTTTTTTGAATGGGCATTATAAGATTAAGTAAGTGTTAGTTATACGTTAAATACAATATGTAATAAGTCGAGGGATTATGTTACCTAAAGAGAAAACATGAAGACTTGCTAGATATAGCAAGACTTATTTATCTTTACTGTTAAATTTATTAAAGCTGCGACAATATAATCAAATGTATTTATTATTAAACTTTCAAATCAAAAGTTTCACGTGATCAATTTTGAAACGTTTTTATTTTAATGTAACTTATCTTTGCGTTGATGCAGCTAATTAAACTAGAATAAAAAAGGCTATATACTTCAGCAGCATAAGGGCGTTGCACTACGAAGGCAATTTTTTAAATTTTTAGTGTTTTATTATATTTGCGGGTTATTTTGTTCGGTTGCGTTTATGATTTTAGAGCAGCGGATTTATGATTAAGAGGCCTCCTGCGCAATTCTACCCATATTTAGATTATCAAATGTATAACTCCACTTATTTGTAGTAGTTATTCAAAACAGATAGCCAGGTTAGTCAGATTCTGCAATCACTATCAAGCAATTACACAGCCAGAGTAATATTTTCAATCTAATTTCTTAAATAAATAATAACATTTTAAATATTGCAAGTCAAGTGAAAAGTTTTCTAGCTATGGTAACTGCTTTAGAATGATTAATTACTGAATCCAAGGTTAGTGTGATTGTTGCCAAAGTCGACAAAGAATTTACAAGTTTGTTCAGCAAGCTCTTCTAGTATTCCGAAGCGATAACATACGAATTTAGCAATTCTAGTGGTATTTTTCGTTAAAATAATGATTACAATAAAATAAATGTTAACGATTAAGAATATTGAATTTAGTTATATTTCAAGTTATATTTTATACGTTTCCTAACTAAAAAGTGCTCCGAAACGAGATATAAAGTATGTAGTGAAAATAAATTCTACTTGAAAATCAATTTTCTTCTGATTTCAAGGATAGCCATTTGGTTACACAATGGGTAAAGACAATAATTTCACATAGCTTTCGGCTATTACTTGGACCATCATCAGAATAATCAATAATATACATGAACAAGTTAATAAGTAAGACAGAACAATAAATATGTATATATATTAGGACGGTCTAAAAACGCTTTTTTCGTTCATATCAATTTTTGACATAGTGTCAAATCATTTATATCTAAAGGAAACTAGCATATTCAAATTTGAAGGAGAACGAACATTCTTTATCCCCTGTACATAAATTCAGTGTTGTTAGGTATTAAATTATGATTGAACAATATATATAACCCGAAACCAACACGGACCATTAACCGATTGTATAATTTTTATTATCTGCATGAACTTTTCCGTTGGCTTCTCAGTCGATGCGTTGACACACACAATTGTACTTGCTTTTGTAACCCACCTTGCGTTGTGTATTGCTCCAGGCTGCTTTCGCTTAACAATTTATCATTAACTACTCCATTGTTGATTGATCTCAATATATGACACAAATACTTTTTATCTACAGTAAGTTTGCATTCCATTATCAATTTTTCGTCAACTAGTTCGGATTTTCCGGTTAAAACATTATTGTAAGCCTACTTGGTCAAAGTTTTAGAAAATAATTCCTATTTCACCGTCTCTGCTTCTTGGTCTCGAGGGCTTTCCATCTTGATCACAAATGCACGTCACATGCAAATCTCTAATAAATGAAGCATGTAAATGCTCCATTGAATTGGTCTTCCGAGGTGCCTTTCAATTTGGGCGATAATTCCATTATGCTTTCTATTTTTGACTGCCGTTCCGTCACAAATTAATATCTCAAGTGTTGCAACATTTTCCGTTTCTTCTATTACATCACGAATAGCACATGTGATGCTTTCTGCATAACATAATCGGTTGTAAAGTGATCCAAGTACACAGACCCGGATTCCGAAACGAGGGCATAATGGTTTTCCTTAACAAATCCATTGTATGTCAATGTTCTATCCTTTCGTCCATCTAATCAAAGTGTTTTTATTCCAACTTCAGTTTGATTATGTTCGGAATTATTTCAGGCTCTTGCAATTTTTGTCCGCCTTATATTTGTTTTTGGTGTCTACAAATTCATGCATTTAAGAGCACTGTTTATAAAATAAGCCTCTGTTGTAAAGCTTACATAATATCTGTCAGTCATTTGACTGACTTCCGTTAAATCAAACCTAAAGAAAATTAATTTTAGACAAGTAAATTGATCAACAGAAAAACTAAATTGTTTTCATCCTGATGTTTGTCGAACATACGAAGTCTTCATCCGTCTAATTATCAATCGACCCATTATAGTTAGTGTCATTATACGATGAATTTCGCTGACAATTTTCGGTTAGATTTGGCAGGTCAACGTTTTCGCTCGATTGCTACAGTAAGAGAATTGATTGTAGATAGTTTTGATGTGACAAATTAATAAATGGTTAACTCATTTGCTTACTCTTCCTAATTGGCCGATTCTCGTAAAATGATCGAGTAATGCCTGCCATTCATTTGTAGATATCTAGATGGATCATCTACAGCACCGTCGCGATAATCCTTCATCGTAACACTTGCATGTGTAATTGTCAAAAAGCTTTTTCAGCTGCATCCGTTGTGAATCATAACTATCGCCTCTCTGTTGATAAAGTAGTTTGTTTAGCTTTTGGCATTTATCTAGCAGACTCAGAACTTTTAATTCAACAGCGCGCGGACTAATCGTCGGAAATGATAATAGATGTCATTGTTTTATTATTTTTATGGCAGTTTGTTCCACCAATTCTGACTTGCTTGCAAATTGATTGTTACAAGTCACTGTTCTATAATGGATAAAAAGGGTATAAAGGTTGAATTAGATAATAAAACTATACCTATATTATATTGGAATCCAAAATTACATAAAAATCCAAAAAAACCTAGGTTCATATGTAGTGCGTTTAAATGTACATTAAAACCACTTTCTGTCTATATGAATAAAATACTTAAAGTAATTAAAGCACATTTTTAAAAATATTGCAAGGTAATCGAAATTAATACTGGTATAAAACACTATTTCAGTATTAATTCTACAAAAGAATTTTTAGAACAGACAAAGGAATAAATTTTCAAAATATAAATACATACGATTTTAGTAGGCTTTATACAAATCTAGATTTAGTAGATATTAAAGAAGCGTTAGTAAAATTAATTAACCTTATATTCGGAAAAATATATACATATATATGTTATAATAATTATAACGCCTATCTAACAAAAATTAAGCCATCAAGTAAATATAAATATATGGATAAAATTGAATTAATAGAATCCTTAAATATTTTAATAAATCAAAATTATTTAAAAGTAGGGACATCTATATTTAGACAAGTAGATGTTCCAATGAAAGGTAATAGTATGCAAATTATAGCTAACCTTATTTTAAGCCGTATAGAATATGAATTTGTTCATAACTGTGTAAAAACTAAATCTAAACAATATAAATATATGAAATATATGTTTCGATACATTGATGATATATGTGTATTTAATTCTAATAATTTTTATTCAATTAGTGAACAAATTTATCGAGAAAGCCTTATTCTTAACAAAACCAATATTAATGATAAAGAAGGTGTATATCTAGATATGAACATTAAATTAACATTAACTAAAACTACTATTAATTTATTTCGTAAAGATGACATATTTAAATTTACAAGAAACATATTTTTGCATGAGCATTCATGCATACCATATAATATAAAATATAATACATTAAATAATGAAATTTTAAGAATTGCAACAATATGTAATGATATTGGCTTTCTTCAAATCATTTAAATAATTTAATAGATACATATTTTAAACTAGGTTACTATAAAAATAACTTCAAGCAGAAAATAGTAAAATATATAAATCAACACAATAATATAAAGAATAAATTTAAACTCTTAAGTGGCAAATTTTTATGGATGAATAATAAATAATATACTGT
Source organism: Pomphorhynchus laevis (assembly GCA_012934845.2). Taxonomy (NCBI): domain Eukaryota; kingdom Metazoa; phylum Acanthocephala; class Palaeacanthocephala; order Echinorhynchida; family Pomphorhynchidae; genus Pomphorhynchus; species Pomphorhynchus laevis. Next base: position 19,961 of record WNNJ02000656.1, on the reverse strand, counting down.
GTATTAGAATAAGATACTAGATAGTTATTTCAGAGGAAATACATCATTAGCATGTATTTGGCCCCTCTGCTATGTTGGATTTAAGAGTTAGGGGCCGAAACCTGATATCATAGCAGTTCTTCCTGATGACCTCTAATTCTTATTCTGATACAACGTCTGTTATTTATTAGTCAATTCATAAAATGACGTTTATTTTAAATTTCATTTTTTTAACTTGATTTAAATTATAGAAAATCTAAAAACAATTATTAATTTTATTATTAATTATTAAATTTTGATTTAGCATTATTATGTTTTGTTTATTTTATAATTATATTAAATACGTAGACTCAGTTAGCTGATTTAATTTGCATGGTTATCTTTTAGAACAAACAAGTTGTACCTAAATATATACGAACATTCAAAAACAGTCGTTTTATACAACAAAATACAGAAAAATTCGCATATACGGGAAGCATGGATGGGTTCATATCTGCAGGGAATCCTAATGTACTATTCTGGTCTGTGTTCCTAGCTTTTGGTATTTGTTAATCTAGAGATGATCTAACAAAGAGAATTTTACAATACTACTATATCTCTAAAAATTGATTGCAGAAATAAAGACTTTCGATTAGGTTTACAATCGAACATAAAATATACAAATTAACACAATAATATAAAGAATAAATTTAAACTTTTAAGTGGCAAATTTTTATGGATGGATAATAAATAATATACTTTGTATTAGAATAAGATACTAGATAGTATTATCAGAGGAAATACATTATTAGCATGTATTTGACCCCGCTGCTATGTTGTGTAGAGGAGTTAGGGGCCGAAACCTGATAGCATAGCAGTTATTCCTGATGATCTCTAATTCTTATTCTGAAACAACGTCTGTTATTTATTAGTCAATTTATAAAAATGACGTTTATTTTAAATTTTAATTTTTTATTTTATTCTGATTAAAATTATAGAAAATCTAAAAACAATTATTAATTTTATTATTTAATTATTAAATTTTGATTTAGCATTATTATGTTTCCTTTATTTTATAATTATATTAAATACGTAGACTCAGTTAGCTGATTTGATTTCACAACATTTCACACTAACAATCATCGTTAATAGATGATCGTGAGAACCTAAATTTGCACGTTATCATATGCATACTAATTAAATAAGTTAACATATGTCAAATTAAAAATTGTATTTTTGGACCCCCTAATATACATGCTAATCATATAAAACATTTAATTAGAAATTTATCCATCCTGATCTGTTTTAAATTTTTTAATATCCAGGAACTATCAGGTATAGTTGAACGACAAGAAAAATCGTTTTGATATTTCTTGTCCATCAACTATATCCGATAGTTACTGTATATTTAAAAATTTTAAATATTTAAAGTACTTTCAGGATTTAAAAGAACCATTCATCCCTAACGTTTAGCATTTGACATTTTATCGTTTATTTCAAGAGATTTCAACAGTTAAAGACAGTCTTTGCTAGAGTCAAAGCACATGGCTATAATGCTGTGTACAATAGCTTGTAGTATATATAAGTAAATTCAACGATTTTTCAAATGTGATACAAGTTTTTCAATCCTATTTAGTTACTGTTTATACTGCTTGTATTAATCAGTAAACTGATTTTTAAAAATCGGTTTACTGATAGATTAATAATACAAATTTATTTAACGTGGCAAATGCGTGCAAGCTGCACGCTTACAAGTCCACTAACAAAAAATGAAAAAGTCAAGCAGATAAATTATTTAAATGGGATCGGATTTGGCATTTGAAGCACGGCAGGGAAGTTGATTGGCGTATATGAATGGGTAGATGATTCCACGATAGAGGAGCAGCCACAATGAAGGAGTGGAGTCCAAAGGAGGTAGAGTAGTTTGGGACATGTAAAAGAAGGGAATTACATGAACGCAAGGAACAGTAAACAGGACAAGAATTAACAAGAAAAGAAAGGTTAAGAAATGAATGGGTATGAAAAGTTAAAAGGCGGAAAGCAACAAGAACAAGACGAATTTGAACACGACAATAAATTGTAGGCGGCAAATCGAGAGAAACAAGATGGTAAGATGTATGATCAAAACGACGAAGACGGAGGAGAATTCGGACGGCTGCGTTGACGATGTGTTGGAGGATAAGAAGAGTGGATTAAGGTGAGTTGGAAAATCGATTAAGACAATAATCGAGTCAGGAAAAAAGAAGAGAAGATATGAGAGCCATACAAGAAGGGAAATCGATCAATCTACGAACGTGACGGAGGTTGCGGAGTATCAAGGTAGATAAGCGTACTTTATCTCTAACGAAAGGTTTAAGTGAAAGTCGGTTGTCGAAATGGAAGCATGGAAAATGAGATTATCAACGATAAAAAAGGATTTATTTTAACGTGGCAAATGCGTGCCAGCGCACGCTTACATGACCACAACAAAACAAAACTGTGAATCAGGTGTCGAGAAGGTGTGAACGGAGGAGGTGTTTGAATGTGATAAAGGAGGGAGCGCGGCGGACGTCGAGAGGGAGTTGATTCCAGGCGAGTGAGGCGGCGACGAGGAAGGATCGGAGACCGTAGTTGTTGGAGTAATTAGGAACGTGGAGTAAGAGGGTATGACAGGAACGAAGCGATAGCGAGGTGGGCGAGTATCGTCTAAGAAAGGAAGGTTGATGAACGATGGGGAGCCGACAGCGATGAGACGAAAAGTAACGAGAAGAAGGCGGAGTTTGATGCGGATGTGGATGGTGGGCCAGGAGAGTTGGGCAAAATATGTGGATGTGTGGTCGAAGCGACGGAGACGAAAGAGCACTCGAACGGCGGTGTTGATTATTCGTTGTAGGGGTAGGATGATGGATTTTGGAGAATTGGCGAAAAGGCTGAGGCAGTAATCGATTTTAGGGAAAAGAAGCGATGAAAGAGACATACAAGAACGGAAGTCGATAAGGGGGCTGATACGGCGGATCGAGCACTGTACTTGCAGTTGTCCATAGTTGGTGTCGGTCTTAGTTGTTTTCTTACGTCCTCCCATAAACGATGGTTGTCGTCGATGGTTGTCGTCCATGGTTGTCGTCGATGGTTGTCGTTGTAAGATGTTGGTAACTCTTTGTATAGAAGTCCTCTGTATGTTATTTATTGTATGTATATTAGATCTCTAACTTTTTTTATTCAGTATAAAGATTAGTATACCAATCACCACACCAATGGTTGTATCTGGCAATTTTTTACAGATTTAGAAATTGACTGCATGTGAAGATTTTTATTGAATTATCGATCATTTGCTATTAGTAATTCATATACAATTATTATTTTCGAATAATTGTATTATACGACTTACTTCTTTATCAAATAACCTTCCATTTACACTGATTTTATATACGCGATACAACGTTTATTTAAATACATTATGCTTTTATTTTAAGGGCATAGTTTAAAAGTTTAGATATGTTCTATTATTATTATTATTATCATCTTTCAAACGGAGCGGTCCTTGATGGACGTATGTATTTTCAGTCATCTGGCTCCGTCAAATTCATTTAACCATACTTCTGATCCATTTCAATATCACGAGAAGCGTAAAATAGCTAAATACGATGAGCGAATATCTCGTTTTGAGTGTTCTACGTTTTATCCGATTGTGCTTGCATCCAATGGTGGACTTGGTAACAATGCCGACAAAGTCATAAAACGCATGGCAACATTACAATCGAAGAATACAAAGGAAAGTTACAGTGATATCATTAGGAAATTTAGAACAACTATTGGTTTCAAATTGGCAAAAATGGCATCAATGTGTGTAAGAGCTGCAAGATCAACATACGAAACTCCAGTCAATGAATTTAGAGTTTCGTAAATAATTAAATTATTGAATATTTTCGGACCCATTTGCGGATAACCGTGTATTTGATTATTATTAAATAAATATATTTAAAAAAATTATTATCTTTCATGTACATTTTGTGTACAAATCGTGTACATTTCATGTACACCTTGTGCTGTTAGTTTACAGCATAATTCGAGACATAATATTTTGACTGATGTATCCTGCTAAACTCGTATATACATGTATATATACATATATATATTAACTATTTTAATTTTATGAAGATATCGTATCCTTCGCCGAACCTGGACATATTGAACCTCTGAACTTGTGGAAGCGGAACCGTCTACTAGAGGTCAAGGCAATGTCTCTCTGGCAGAGGTGAAAGGACGCTTTACTCCGTCCATTTGTGTAGTTAATTGCGCTGCATCTTTACAATTAATGTAAATTACTTATACCTATATTTGTTCAAAATAGTTGTAAGCACATTGGAGATCTCCACTATCACAGTTGAACTCATCTTACTATATTCTTCTTTTTGGGTCAGTTAGCTTATTGCAGCATATTGTATAATTTATTTCTTGTAAAAAGTACTTTTGAAATTTTTTACGTCTAAAGTTTTTTTATTTATATTAACTATTCTAATTTTATGCAAATATTACATATACCAATAGGTAGCGTAGAGTATAATATTGCATTAATGTCTACAACGATATTATTTCTAATAAAATACATGCTGAATTAACAGTTTGTATATTAAGGCAAACGGCGATTGTCAGTTTACCAAAACTGCTTTGCATGACTTTGAACCGGTATTTTGCTAAGACATTTCAGCGATATGTCAAATTTATGAAGCATTGCAAAGACACGATACTATTCAAAAATAAAAATGGGTTTTAAATAAATTGCTTAAAATAATAAAAGCGAAAATTAAAATACAAATACCTACACAATTATGGAGCCACACCTACACAATTATGGAGCCACACCTACACAATTATGGAGCCACACCTACACAATTATGAAGCCACACCTACACAATTATGGAGCCACACAATCACCGCAACCAATCCCGCCTTGGGGAGACTTCAGGAGTAGAGACTTATCTGTTCCAGATATTCCCAATGCCTAGGGGCCTCTTCCGGGCACCTCCAAAACCGTCGCTCCTCTTTCTTCTCGGGTCTGTCAGCTTTTGACAGCCGATCAAAGAAGGGAGGTGGCCGTCACAATGCTTTTAGCCACCCCATCCGATGTGGCCGGCATCAACATTAGTAGGCGTATATTTTTACCTAAAAAGCATCCGGTCTCTTGTCCGAAAGACCTGCGGCCCATCTCGATTCAAAATTCCCTCGTCTCGATCTACGAAAAAGCGCTTGCGCGTAGAATCCGCGATCATTTAAGTAGGCGAAATTAATCCCACCTGGTTTTCATGGGTTCGTCAAAAGTCGCTCTGTCCATTCAGCATTAGCAGTTGGTAAAGTGCATCAGTTCTGTCGGGAGAATAGCCATCAACTCGCTGTGGCTGTTTTCCTTGACTTTTCGGCTGCATTTGACCGCATCTCCATACCTTTTGTTATCTCTTCTCTCAGGTCCCTCAGGTTGCCTGCGAGAATTGTTAACAGGGTGGAGATACTGTTGTACACCAAGCGATTTTATTATGAAGACGACCCTGATGCGCGTCAGTTCTACCCTATTACGGGTGTGCATCAAGGTTACCCTCTCTCCTATCTTGTATCTTGCTGCCTCCATAAATCTATTCAAAATATTTAAACGCGATCAACGTCTAGTGGTGTACGCTGATGACACCACAGCCCTGTTCTCTTGACGCAGGTGTAAGGACGTAGTCTCTGCCATCAGCCGTTTCTTTTTAAGATTAAAAGACCAGCTACCCATATCCAACCTTATTTTAAACTCCGCCAAATCGCAGGTGGTTGTCTTTCATGGCTCCCCTGCGACAAAGCAAAAGCTTAATAGATTTGCACTCTCTGCACTCTCATCGATATTAAAAAAAGGATTTATTTTAACGTGGCAAATGCGTGCCAGCGCACGCTTACATGACCACAACAAAACAAAACTGTGAATCAGGTGTCGAGAAGGTGTGAACGGAGGAGGTGTTTGAATGTGATAAAGGAGGGAGCGCGGCGGACGTCGAGAGGGAGTTGATTCCAGGCGAGTGAGGCGGCGACGAGGAAGGATCGGAGACCGTAGTTGTTGGAGTAATTAGGAACGTGGAGTAAGAGGGTATGACAGGAACGAAGCGATAGCGAGGTGGGGCGAGTATCGTCTAAGAAAGGAAGGTTGATGAACGATGGGGAGCCGACAGCGATGAGACGAAAAGTAACGAGAAGAAGGCGGAGTTTGATGCGGATGTGGATGGTGGGCCAGGAGAGTTGGGCAAAATATGTGGATGTGTGGTCGAAGCGACGGAGACGAAAGAGCACTCGAACGGCTGTGTTGATTATTCGTTGTAGGGGTAGGATGATGGATTTTGGAGAATTGGCGAAAAGGCTAAGACAGTAATCGATTTTAGGGAAAAGAAGCGATGAAATAAGAGACATACAAGAACGGAAGTCGATAAGGGGGCGGATACGGCGGATGTCACGGATAATTAAGTTAGATGAGCGGACCTTGTCACGGACGAAGGGTTTAAGGGAAAGGTGATCATCGAAATGGAAGCCTAAGAAAGTGAGATTGTGGACTATAGGGATGATCGATGAGGCAAAAGATACAATGGGAGGAGATATGCTTAGTTTACGGGGAAGGATCCACATTATTTTGGACTTTTCGGCGTTTAGAACGAGATGGAGATTGGAGAGACGTTTGTAGATAGAAGAAAGACAGTTGGAGGCAGAAATGCCGATATCGTGTATGCGATGTGCGGGTGCATGAGCATAGATTAGAATGTCATCGGCGTATTGCATGACGTTAAAGGAGTAAGGTTTGATAAATGGAGAGAGATCGCCAAGCAGAAGAGAGAAAAGCAGGGGACCTAGGACTGAACCTTGTGGAACCCCGCAAAAAAAATGGATGGGAGGGGAGGATGATGAATTAGAACAGACGCGAAAGGAACGGTCGGATAGATATGAGGCGAACCAAGCTACGGAGGAGGAAGAAAAGCCGTAACCATAACGAAGACGAGAAAGGAGGACGGAGTGGTCGACAATGTCGAATGCGGAGGAGAGGTCGAGGGAGATGAGAACACTATATAGAGCCTTGTCTCGAGAAATGAGTAAGTCGTTGTACACTTTTATGCATGCGATTTCTGTCGAGTGATTAGAGCGGAAAGCGGATTGGAAAGGAGGGTACAGATTGGATGAGGAGAGATAAGTGTTGATTTGTATTAAGATGAGGCGTTCTAAGAGCTTAGAAAGAGTAGGGAGTAGTGAAATGGGGCGATAGCTAGAAGGAAGGGAGGGGTCGAGCGATTGTTTCTTAAGGAGGGGACGAACGATTGCGGATTTCCAGTGTGAAGGGAAGATACGACTGCGGATGGACTAGTTAAACAAGGTTGTGAGAAATGGGGATATCGATGAGCATATAGATTTTAATATGTGGGTAGGCAGGGGATCGGCAGGTGAGGTTTTGTTGGGCAAGGACATGAGGACAGATGATACTTCTGTAGGTGATACAGGGAGAAGATGAAAGAGTTCCGGAAGGATGAGAGTAGACTGGGCAGAGTGGGATAGGATGGAGACCGGGGTGTGAGAGAGCAGCGTGGATACTTTAGTCTGGAGAAATGACGAATAATCATTAGCATTGATGTTGCAAGGCGTAGAGGAACGAGCCAGGATTGAGTTAAAAGTATGCTAGAGAGTCTTAGAGTTGAATGAAGTGATGATTTTATGCTGCCAGAAAAAGTTGCATTTGGTACGTAGTAGGTGGAGATGAGACCGGCGAAGAGCAAGATAGGAATCACGGAAAGACGGAGTGATCGAGCGGAAATCGCGTCTGAGAGAGCGGTGATAGACTCGAAAAGCATGGCGGAGTCGACGCTTTGAGAGTAGGCATTGGATGTCAAACCATGGGGCACGGTGCAAGCGACGGTGTGGGTGAGACTTGAAGGGCAAGAGAATATCGAGAGTGGATGTGAGTTCAGAGTCGAAAAGAAAGGCGCGATCGTGAGGAGGTGAATATGTTATTGTGGGTAATGATAGAGACGATTTGAGTAAGGCAGAGCGGAGAAGGGAGAGGTCAAGATTTCTCCAAGGGCGACGTAGGATTGTAGGTGTGTGAGGAGGGGTGTGGTTGCGAGCGAGATCAAGGGTGATAAGAAAGTGATCGGATAGACCAGGATCAGAGATGGACAGTGAGGTGTGGGCAGCAAAATGATCGGGGACAGCGATGATGTCGAGTGCCCCGCCAAGTATATGTGTGGGGGCAGTGGAGATTAGTTTGTAATTGTAGTTGGATAGAATGTTGATGAAGCGGATGGAATCTGTGGAAGAGGGGCGGTCTAGGCGGATATTGAAGTCGCCTAGAACGAGTGAAGGGATTGAGGACAAAGAACAATGAGAAAGGAGGTCAGCGAGTTCGGTAAAAAATAAGGCTGTAGGAGCTGATGAACCAGGACGGTATACAATGGCGAGATCTAGAGTGATCGGGTTAGAATAACGACAAGTGAGCAATTCAAAAGAGCAAGGACTGAAAGGGGGATTGATTTTGCGAAGAGACGCTGGGTGACGCGCGAATGCGACGATGCCGCCATGATTAGAGGATTTAGAAGGGCATGAGCTGAGGGGGCGGGCGGATTCGACTAGGGAGCAACCGGCAGAGAGCAGACGGCGAATGGAAAGGTCGTCGGAATCTGAGTGCCAGGATTCGGTGAGGCAGAAGAGATCGATGGATTGCTTGGTGAATAGGTTGAGGATAAGGTCGGATTTATTGAGAATAGATCAAGTGTTGAGGAGACCGAGTCGGAAACCGTGTGCTGTGGCGAAAGATTCTAGTGGAGAAGACACATAGGAGATATGGAGCGTTATCGAATTTTTGGACGGGTGTGGACAACTTGAAAATTTCCGTCTATGTTTCGGATGGCGAGTGATGTTTCGCCGTTTTCCTCGCGACGGCGTTTTTCGATGTGGGCTGAAGAAATTTGAGCGATTTCGGAAGGGGCGCGATCGCGGAAAATTCGAGTGGTTGAAGATGACATGAGTTTGAATCGTTGAGGGAGGACAGAAGACGCGTGAGAGCGATGCTTGAAAACAATTTTTAGAAGAGGGAGCTGGGAAGGATTAGATTGAGAAGATTTGTTTAGACGGATGAATGCGACAGGAGAAATGTTTTTGAAAAAAGAAGGTTTATCCGCAGGAACAATAGACGAGAGGATGGATCTGAAGGTGGAAACATCGTGGTCCAGACGTGCTTGTGGAGATAAGGAGTTAGAAGGCGTGATATTAGTAACAATGACGCAACGATCGCGAGAAGCAAAGCGCTTCCGTAAAGGAGGACGACTGACGTGAGTAGGTGAGATCACGATAGAAGAGCTGGCAGTTGATGATTTGGAGGGATTTGGTTTGACGACGGGATACATAGAGGATAATGATAATAAAGAGGGTGGCAAGCGATGTGAGGAAAGGTTATGAGTGGAAGGATAGTGGAGGTTGGTGGAGGTGATTTTGATTGATGGATGCAAGTTATTGAGAAACGAGACAGGAAGGACGGGACGTGGGGTGTCGGGGAGTGAAGATGACATGGAATGGGAAGTGTATATGGTGGCAGGGTCGGTGGGTGGAGAAAGGACATTAGAAACGACGGGGGTAGTTTGAGTTGACATGTTGGATGTTGATATGCGCTTATTGGAATGGTTGCATATTAGTTTGTTGGCACAAAAACCGCATACGAAGTCTTCTTTAGCCTTATTCTTGTCGCAGGTGATTGTTGTCCAGACGCTGCAGTCGTGTATCGAGCACTATACTTGCAGTTGTCCATAGTTGGTGTCGGTCTTGGTTGTTTTCTTACGTCCACCCATAAACGATGGTTGCCGTCGATTGTTGCCCAGGTGCGCCTCTGGGGCACCTGGGCAACAACATGACTTAATAGCTTGATGTCTACTCGTCAGTAATAATTCAGGGTGGAATTTATTTCCCGACAAGTTCTTTAGATTTTTTCATAATGAGTGTTCAACATTTAGCAAACGCTGTCATGTAATCCTTATGTTTAGTTATTTAAGAAAACCCTTACTTACTTGCGGTCATGTCAACAACTGTCATTATTAAAAAATACACAAAGCACTGTTACATAGAAATCTTCTCATATAAGAAAGATCATATGCCAGCTCAGATTTTAGTCAAGTAAATTTTCTCTTTTCCTGTAAATAGACAAAGCATTGAAAATTATAAACTGCTGTAGCATTTAATTCTGATAATATTCCTACATTCAATACTTTTTGATGGCATTCAACGTTGTAACCGATACTTCAGTAAACTAGAAAACATAAGGAAATATAAGGAAATACTTAATCGTAACATTGAGATAAATTGCAATAATTTCGACATCGTTTTCCTCCAAAATCAATTAGGGGTTTGTTTCTGACCAAAATATTCATAATACGACGGTTCAATATTTATAAAAATAATAAGATTTTGCTTCGATTTTACCATTTTAGAATTCAATTTTATCATTTGATATTCCAACTAGTAGCACTTTATTCAAATCCTTCGTTGCCCCCAACAATATAATATTAAGACATTATCTTAATATAGATAATATCTCAATATTATCTATATTAAGATAATGCGTTCTACAAGCTTAGAAAGAGTAGGGAGTAGTGAAATTGGGAGATAGCTAGAAAGAAGTGAGGGGTCGAGCGATTGTTCCTTAAGGAGGGGACGAACGATTGCGGATTTCCAATGTGAAGGGAAGATACGACGGCGAATGACGAGTTAAACAAGGTGGTGAGGAAATGGGATATCGATGAGCATTGGATTTAAGTATATTGGTAGGCAGGAGATCGGCAGGTGAGGTTTTGCTGGGCAAGAACATGATGACAGATAAGACTTCGGCAAGTGAGACAGGGAGAATATGAAAGTATTACGGGAGGTTGAGGCGAGGCGGGGAAGATTGGGATGGGATGGAGACAGGGTGGAAGAGAGAGCAACGTGGATATTTTCGTCTGGAGATATGAGGAATAATCATGGGGATCGAATTTGCGTGACGATGAGGAGGGAGCAAGGATTGTGTTAAAAATATGACAGAGAGACTTAGAGTTGAATGAAGTGATGATTTCATGCTTTAAAAAGAGTTGCATTTGGCACGTAGTAGTTGAGTTGAGGCCAGCGAAGAGCAAGATAGGAATCACGGAGATACGGAGAGAGCGAGTTGATATCATGTCTGAGAGAGCGGTGATAGACTCGACAAACGTTACGGAGTCGACGCTTTGAGATTAGGCATTTGATGTCAAACATGGGGAACGGTGCAAGCGACGGTGATGATGAGACTTGAAAGGAAAGATAATATCGAGAGTGGAAGTGAGTTCAAAGACGAAAATAAAGGCGATATCGTGAGGAGAATATGATGTTATTATGGGAGAGGATATAGATGATTTGAGTAAGGCAGAGTGGAACAGAGGGAGATCAAGATTTCTCCAAGAGCGACGTAGGATTGTAGGTGTGTGAGGCGGGGGTGTGGTTAGAAGTGATATCAAGGGTGTCGAGAAAGTGATCGGATAGACCAGGATCGGAGATTGACAGTGATGTGTAGGCAGAAAAACGATCAGGGACAGCGATGATATCGAGTGCCTCGCTAAGAATATGTATAAGGGCAGTGGATATAAGTTTGTAGTCGTTGTTAAATAAAATGTTGATGAACCGGATTTAATCGTTGGAAGCGAGGCAGTCGAGGCGGATGTTTAAATGGTCAAGAACAAGTGAAGTGATGGACGACAAATAACAGTTGGACAGAAGGTCAGCGAGTTCGGTAAAAAAATAAGGAGGTAGGAGCAGATGAACCAGGACGGTATACAATGGCGAGATCTAGAGTGATCGGGTTAGAAGAACGACAAGTGAGCAGTTCAAAAGAGCAAGGACTAAAAGAGGAAGTGATTTTGCGAATAGACGCGGGGTGACGGGCAAATGCGACAATGCCGCCATGATTAGAGAATTTAGAAGGGGATTTGCTGAGGGGGCGAGCGGATTCGACTAGTGAGCAACCGGCAGAGAGCAAACGGCGGATGGAGAGGTCGTCAGAATCGAAGTGCCAGGATTTGGTGAGGCAGAAGAGATCGATGGATTGCTTGGTGAAAAGGTTGAGCATGAGATCGGATTTATTAAGAATAAATCTAGTGTTGAGGAGGCCGAGGCGGAAATCGTGTGTGTTGGTGATAGGGGCTAAAGAAGCAGACATAGGGGGGATGGAGCGCTATCGAATTTTTGGGAGGGTGTGGACAACTTGAAAATTTCCGTCGATGTTTCGGATGAGAGAGATTTTTTGCCGTTTTCCTCTCGACGGCGCTTTTCAATGGGTAAGAAGAGGATTTAGATTTTCGGAAGAGGTACGATCGGGGAAAATGCAAGTGGCTGAATAGGTGATGAGTTTAAATCGTTTGGAGAAGACAGAAGACGCATGAGAGCGATGCTTGAATACAATTTTTCGAAGAAGGTGCTGACAAGGATTAGATTGAGAAGATTTGTTTAGGTGGATGAATGTGACAGGAGAGATGTCGTTGAAAAAGGATAGGTTGCTCGAAGGAACAAGATACGAGAGGATGGATCTGAAGTTGAAAACATCGTGGTCGAGACGTGCTTGTAGATATAAGGAGGTGGAAGAAGTGATATAAGTGACGATTACGCAACGATCGCGAGAAGGAAAGCGTTTCCGTAAAGGGGGACGACAAAACTGATCCACTGCAACAATCGCTGAATGAACTGAGCGACCTTATACAAACCTATGAAAACCTGGTTGGATTAACCTTCGCCTTTAAATATGGTCGCGGATTCGACACGCTAGTGCTTTATTGTACATGGAAATAAGGGAGTTTTGAATCAAGATAAACCGCAGATCTTAAGGGCAAGACTGAATTTTTCTTTAGTAAAAAATTCTACGGCTAATATTGAAGCATGCAACATCAGAGGGGTAGACTAAGAGCATTGTAATGGCGACCTCCTTTATCTGACTGTCTGTCAAAAGCTGACAGATATGAGTGGATAGTAGCAAGCGGGTTTTTGAGGTACCCGTAAGTGGGCCCAAGAATTTCGGATATTTGTAACAGATATGTCCTCACTCCTGAGTCACCCAAAGGTGGGATTAGTTGGGGAGGTTTAGTGGCTCTATAATTGTGATGGGGAAGTGACTCCTCCAAAACTTTATCAAGACCAATGCTACCAATCCAACCTGATTCCCTCTCATTTTAGCTAACAAGCTTCTCCTCGAATAGTTTCTAAAAAACACTCAGAAATGTTAGTACTAGCAATAATCTCACCATCCCTGCAAATATCCCATAATTCAGATGTGGAATAACACATCTGAATTAATTCAGATGTGGAATAACACATCTGAATTATGTCTTACTTATTAGTTTAATTAAATACTGATTCCATTCAAAATATGGAAAAATATGTTCAGCTGATCATTAACATCTGAATGATGTTTTACTAATAAGTTTAAATATTGGTTCCATTTAAAATATGGAAAAATATTTTTAGATGATTAGTGAGCACATTTATTTCTTAAAAGTAGCACAATTATGGCGATATTTAACGCCATAAATGATTCCACTCACAAGTAAACTCAAGCATTTGTTTTATCAATCAATTGTCACAGTGAATTCTTTTCAAGTCTTAAAATTCTTTATCTTAAGATAACTATACTATATAGCAAATTTCTATAAAAAGTCAAAGGATGATAAGCGAAGAAATCATATCAGTTAACCGAGTCTAGGTATTTTGCACTATACATAAATCTAAAAATAAATATCAAAAAAATGATAATGTAAATATAATAAATATATTTCGATGTTTGGTAGGTTCGAAAATTCGGTGTGTTATGGGTTCGAATTGCGAATAATAGTTAATGCCCACACCAACTATAGAATACATAAATTGTGTAATTTGGTATATAAGATAAATATAAACCAGCATTTCAGGAACAAGGGGTTCAGCAGAAACAGTAACATGACCGAAACACGCAATTTAGGCGTGGGCTCACTGCTGATGAGGTCCACCCACGCTGATTGTAGTGTACAGTGATGCTGATAGTATTGAAAGAACCACAAAAATATGAAACCGACCAATGGTGTAATACGGCTCGTGTAAGCAATGAATATTATCAATAGTAAAAAGACAGCTTACGATTTACTGTCAGATGAACAATTCGTATATGAACGAATAATAAAAATTCGGTGTGTGATGGATTAGAATTGACAATAATAGTTACCGCCGACACCAACTATAGAACACATAAATTATAATTTGGTACATAAGCCAAATATAAACCAGCATTTCGGCGACAAGGAATCAGCAGAAGCAGTTAAAGGACCGAAACACGAAATGTAGGCGTGGGCTCACTGCTGATGAGGCACACGCACGCTGATTGTAGTGTAGATTGATGTTGATAGTATTGAAAGGACCACACGAGGAAAATTATTATTGGTGCTGGATCAAAGGAAAGAAGAAATCATTTTGATGTTTCGCTAACTATTATAAAAACATCTTAGAAAAATACTAGGTAGAAAAATTTTGCAATTTAGATGAAGTTACACAAAATATAACTGGAAATTTGATATTGACTTTTGAAACTGGTGTTGGCTCCTTTATTAACTAGACGTGAATTCAAATTAGTAATTTTTAAAATATATCTAAAAATGGTAGTTGGATTCTAGGCACTTATCATTTCGTTTACGAAAGATGATTGCCTTGAGAGATAGATTCGCTCAATGATTATAGAAAATAGATTACAAGGAATATAAAATTCTTTGTGTGATTCGTTAAAAAAACATTCATTTAAATGGCAGTAAAAAATTTATTTAAAATATCATTTATTTAAATTCTACTATTCGACACTTGGATATAAAACATACTGCGTACTTGTAAAACATAGGAAAGAGATTCTTTCGTACTCATGGATAATTTGCCTTTTTATTTTGCAAGCATCAGTCATGAGAAACGTTAAGTCATGTCTTCCAGTGTCTCCACTTGTATGTGTTTACAAATTTGTTATCCGTTTATTAAATCGTGATTAAACGAACGATTTTTTTATAAAATTTACTTTTTCTTCAAACGTTTTATCAACTTTTCAACTTTTTAAATTAAAATGAAACCAAGTGAGGATTCATGCATTTGCTATTAGAAATAATTTGCTAATTAATTTGTTGTAGATTATTAAAACAGGATATATCAGTTTAACTAATTTTGGTTACATTTGAAGAAATGATGTATTGCTCGGCTAATATTATCTATAGAAGATGCCTAAGCACATTTGCTAAAGTTAGTCCAATTTACGAACAAGCCTTATTATCAATCAAGGACGCAGGTACCTATAAAAATGAAAGGATAATAACATCACCTCAATCGGCGAAAATAACGGTCAGCAGCAGTAAAGATAGCAATAAGTCCGATAGAGTACTTAACTTTTGTGCAAACAATTACCTCGGCTTATGCGATCATCCTGATGTCATTAAAGCTTCAAAAGATTACATTGACAAATATGGTGCCGGATTGAGCTCTGTAAGATTTATATGCGGAACCCAAGACATTCACAAGCAACTTGAATATGATATAGCCAAGTTTCACAAACGCGACGATGCCATCCTATTTTCAAGTTGTTTTGATGCTAACGGTGGGGTATTTGAAGTAATGCTCGGACCTGAAGACGCCGTTGTTTCGGATGAACTCAATCACGCGTCGATTATCGATGGTCTGCGTTTATGCAAAGCTAAGAAATCGGTATACAAGAACAAAGACATGGCTGATTTGGATGCAAAATTGACTCAGGCCGCCGATGCAAGAATTAAACTTATCGTTACAGATGGTGTGTTTAGTATGGACGGTGCAATTGCGCCTTTGCCTGAAATAATCGAATTGGCTAGGAAACACAATTCTCTCACCTATATGGACGAATGTCATGCTACTGGCTTTTTAGGCAAAACAGGTAGAGGAACCGAAGAATTCTGGGATGTTATCGGGAAAATCGATGTAATCAGCTCGACATTGGGAAAGGCTCTCGGTGGTGCAAGCGGTGGTTATATTACTGGACATCAACCTATAATTGATCTTTTACGGCAACGGGCACGGCCGTATTTATTTTCTAATACACTAGCACCGCCACTTGTTGGCAGCGCGAGGTCAGCACTGCGACTTATCACAGAAAAACCCGAAATACTGAAAAATATGCGGGCTAATGTAGATCTGTTTAGAACTGGAATGAAGAAAGCAAAATTCAATGTTATTGGTCATCCTCAGCATCCAATATGTCCAGTAATGCTAGGTGATGCAAGTTTGGCTAGTAAGTTTGCGGATAACATGCTTGAGGAAGGGATTTATGTAATCGGATTTAGTTTTCCCGTTGTACCTAAGGGTAAAGCGCGGATTCGCGTGCAAATATCAGCCGCTCATTCTCAAGAGGAAATTGAACACTGTCTAAAAGCTTTCGAAAAGGTCGGAAAAAAGCTAAATGTTATTTAAGCTTATCTGACTAGATCACGAATTAAATTCACAAATTTTGACATTATGTTTTGACTTTGATTTCATAAATACAAACGATGATTTATATTTCTAAAAGTTAATTTTTAAGGTTGCATTTAAGTTTTGATCGGATTTACAGAATTAGCTTTACAAATTTAGTTGTTGTACTGAGAGCTATATGTGCTAATATGTTCTAATAATGAACAAAGTACCTTAGTACTTGTGATATAAACATATCACAAGTAGTATTGCTGACAAAATAAATAGGAAAAATACAATTCAATTGCGTTAATTTACCGCCGTGATGAATTTAAAATAAAATTTAATTAATTATTGTTAGTTTCGTTGTTTTCATATAAAAAACGAAAGGATTTAAAATATCCAAAATATCAATATAGTACATAAAAAAATTTATATTATAAACCAATTAAGACAAATGATGTGCAATGGTCAATGTGCTGTTTGAAATATCTATATTTTTTAATTTCTGTTGTAATAATTTGGCAAGTAGGAACTAAATCTATCAAACAAACTTTCAAAAAATGTAATGATATAGATTCAAAAAAAATTACAAATAATAAATTGTGTCTAAGTCTTGTCTATAGCTCGTCCGCTCAACCGTATCCAGAACGCAATTAGCGCTACCGCGTTGGATGGCAACGCTCAACCTCTGCAGCAGGAAATCCGTGGACCGCCGCTCTCCGGTCGTTCCTGTTATCCGCCGACCTATTTCGTGCATTAGGCTTTCCGCCTCTGCGCCCAACGCACCAAGCGTTTCCCGACGACCGGCACAAAATTGTAGACCGGTGTCAGGCAGGCGTATTTGCTGCGTTTCTTGTCCTCTATTCCACTGGCTACCGCTCTCGGTGCAGTCACAGCTGTATTTAGATGACTCGGTGCCAAGGTGTCTGGCCAGGTGAAGTCCCATGCCAAACACCTGCCACTTGACCATGGAGTCAGTGACAATCCATCCGACCGCCTGTCATCATGTTGTGCCAGTGACTTCGGCTCCAGACGCGATGGGATTTCTGCCGACATCAGTGCACGCTTGATGAGATCGTTGACTGCGCTGTGGCGTGACAGTCTGCCGATGGACTTGTGGCAGCTGAGCCCATGTCGTCCGCTGGCGTCTACATCCGCTCCGCAGACACATACATGTGGCAGACAGACTGGGGCACCGAGGCGCAGGGCAATGACGATGCGTAGTGACGAGTCGTCGAGTCTTGTGCCGAGCGACGAACAGGGACTTGTGTGAAGGAAGGCCCTGGAATGAGGTGCAGTAGCCGCAATTAGACGCGCTTTGCTCGCCTGGTCAAGTGCAGCTGACAACACCTTCGCTCCCTGGGCAGTAACCAACGGCGTATCCCAGAATTTCTGTTTTGTAGCGAAGGACGGCCGGACTGGCATGAAACCCGCTCGAGACTGCCATTCGGTCACTGCAGTAGTAGTGTATGTCGGTTCGCTGATACCGCAGTAGTCATTTAGTCGATCTGGCAGGATCCGATTTATGAGTGTTTGTGACCCGGCGACCGATAATAGGAAGCCGGTAGAGCAATATCCGTCGCTCTCCTGATGCCGAGTCCGCCGTTAGCAACCGGTAGTGATGCCTGGTCCCATGCCCCATCGGACAGCGCAATATTGAGGACGGACTGCAACGACGACCGCATTAAGTTGTCCTATTCAAACAACAGCTGCTTCCTGTAGCATGGCGCACTGCGTAGAGTGAACAGCGTCTTCGCTATCGCGAAGCAGTTTTTTAACAGGAACAGCGCATCGTGAGCGTATAGAAGCGATAGTCGGCTAGGCATACGTTGAAATTTATCCAGTTTTATTTCCAATGTCTTGTCCACGCTCTTCTCACATCCGATTGGTGCTCCAAGTAACATTGCTGATGCTGGGTCGATGTGTTTGACGTCTGGAGCGACTGCCTTGAAACTTCTCACAACATTGTTGTCGTCAGTAATGAGCTCACACTTGCCAACATTGATGACGAGTCCCAGCTCCTTTCCTCGCGCCATCAACATACTCTAGTCTGAGAGCAACGTGTTCACAGCACCACCTAACATGGCATCATCCATGTACCAGATATTGCACTCGGACTTGATGCTTTTGTCAGTGTCAAGGCAGTCAGGCAGAAGAGCAGCGGACCGAAAGGATCCCCTTGCTGTGATCCCTCGTCTGATATCAACGTGTACTGGCCGAAACGTAGGAACGATTTGCTGGAGTAGCAGCTGGACAGGTATGGATACAGCTCCGGTAGCTCTCCGCCTATTACTGTCAACATCGCATCGCGGCTCAGAGTGTTGAAAGCGTTTGCGAAGTCGATTTTCAACATAGCCTGTCCACTGCCAATGTTCGCTAGATAGCAGCGAGCTGCGTGTGCAATTGCCTCTGCTCCGTGTTGAAACCCGAAGCCAAGTTGAGATGGTACCAATTTCGCGACTACCTTGTCTTTAACAGCGCGACAGGTGGCCATCGATACAAGACGGCGGAGTGTGAAGCCCACTGCTATAGGTCTGACACCTCATCCCTTCACACCAGTTGCTAACTCTTCCCCTCAGTTTAGCTACAAGTAACTATTCTTAAAACTTTTGAGTCTAGTGACATAAATAGAATTCCAATTTCTCCATGGTTATCAACTAGTTATTATCCTTGACAATTGAAAGTTATCTGTACCCTAATACTGCCTAACTCCTTATACCTGCTTTAAAGTCCTAAGTGAACCTTCAATTCTTCTATGGTGCGCAGGGGTGGACCCTCCCACCCACTTTATCGCCGGTGCCATCTGGTAGTGAAACACAACCGTGCGTGATCCCCTCAACGCCATATACAGTATACCCACATACACAACTACGCCTAATAATGACAAAACTCTCGACAACACATTCCACCTCTCATAGCTCTCTGGAAAGCCAACATATCATCGGGGTATCCCTATAAACCCTAAAATAAACCTGGAGATAAATGTCAAATTTACCCCCAAAAACACCAGTATAAAGTGGGCTTTCAGCCACAACACTGAAATCTTACCCCTAGAAATAATGGGAGTCAGATGTTCAAGCCTAAAAACAAAGAGAACACCACCCCCATCCTCAAGACATAGTGGAAGTGAGCTACTACAAAGTATGTATCATGAAATATCGTGTCAAGCCTAGAATTGGCTAACATGACCCCTGTTAAACCCCCAACCACAAACATTAAGATGAAACCCAAGACCCACATTCCTGTAGAATTTAGAAGGGTATTCAAACCATACATCGAGGCTAATCACCTAAACACCTTGATCCCCGCTGGTACCACAGTCATAGATGCAGCAGAGAAATATACACATGTATCAATGTCTAATCCGACATTACACATGTGATGAGCTCAAACTAAACACTCTAAGGCCCTAATCCTTGAGAGGGCGTACACCATGCCTAAATAACCAAACACCTCAAACTTGCCGCATAAAGACCTTACGGCATGCGACACTAAACCAAATTCCGGTAAAATAAGAATATACACCTCAGAATGCCCAAAAAATCAAAATAGAT